>JAPYYV010010016.1:0-11568 GCA_030522625.1 Copidosoma aretas
GAATCTTTAATCGTTGCCGCATTTACTTTCCGGAAATCGACACAAAATCTTGTGGAGCCTTCTTTCTTATTTTTAAGTACCACTGGAGAACACCAGGAACTTGAAGATTTTTCTATAACTCCTTGCTTTTCCATTTCTATAATTAAATCATCAACTTCCTTTTGTCTGTGAATAGAGTCTCTTCTCAATGGTTGTTTTATTGGTCGTGTTCCTTCTTCCAAGTGTATTTCATGTTTGACTAAATCGCATTTCCCTACGACATTGTCATATTCAAAAATATTTTGATACTTTGTCATTAAATCGGCAAATTTTGTTTTCTGGTTATTATCTAATTCTTCCGAAATTTTCTTGAAAATATCTTGCAAATTATCTGGAATAATATCCTATATGTCTACAATCCGTCGAATAGGTACATTTTCTTTATCATTTGAATCTATTTCATCAAAAATAACCTTATGAACTGTCTTTGTTAAACCTATCATATCAAGGAAATCACACCCGAGGATACAATCATCAACTATATCCCCCACAAATGCAACTATTTCTATTTGTGTTTTCCCAAAACCACAAATGCTTCAACCCTAAACTTTATCGGAACGTTCTCACCTGTTGGGAATTAAAGTGATTTAGAATTAATGGAAATTTTAATATCCACTGAATTTACAAATTATAAATTTAAAATTGTGGCGTCAGAACCAGAATCTAAAACAAAATTACAAATTTTTTTATTTAATGATCATTTAAAAATAAATTTGCTTGAATTCCCATTAATTCCTCGGCTATTTAGAACTGGGATCAAAGGTGCTGGATTACCTACTGTTGAACTCGCTCCTGGAAGTTCAACAAAACCTAGTTTTCCTGCCGATTGAACGCATGCGGTTGTGGACAATTGGACTTCACGTGGCCCTTCTTTCCGCAATTCCAGCACTCAACTTTGGCAGCGTTCCAGGGTTTTCTTTCCTGATTCGCTCCTGGATTAGAATTGACTGCACTGCTCTGTATGCTCCTGCAACAAAATTATTCCTTAGAAGTCTCCTATTTTCATAAAAAATTGCTTTAACCTCTATTGCCCCTTGGAGAGCAGCTCTCAAAGATTCAATCCTCTCTAATTAAAGCACTTCTCTTACTGAATTATCAGCGATTCTAATAATAAATTGCGAAGAAGCAATTTTATCTTGAGTAGCAAACGAGCACTCAGGATAAACGATTGAATCTAATTTCTGTAAATCAACAGCTAAACTTGGAAAATCTTCATTTGGGCCTTGTTTCCTATTTTGAAATTGAGAGTAACACATCACAGCCAAATATTTTTCTCCAAAACGCACTTCAAGTTTCGGGGTTAAACCTAACAGTCCTTCAGACTCTGAAAAATCATCAAGAACTGATCTTGCCTTTCTACGTTATCAAGAAATCAGAGCAACCATTTTTCTATTTTCATCCCATCCATTTAATCTGGCAATAAGGTTAAACTGATTTGAAAAATCCCTAAACGAATAACTACCATCATAAACATCAACTTGAACATTAAAGGGAGTTAATGAACCTGTCTCTAACCTATTTAAAACCGACTATCCAAAAGATGTGTTCAAAATCAGAAATGGATGTGGTGGTTGTGATGGTTGTGGTGGTTGTTATTGCTGTGGTCGCGGTGGTTGTGATGGTTGTGATGGTTGTGATTGCTGTGGTGGCGGTGGTTGTGATACTTGTGGTGGTGGTAGCAAAAGATTTTCGGTGATACTCATCTGGTTTATGCCGTGAAATTGTTGATCGTGTAACACTGCACTTCTCCTTTTGCTGAGCCTGTCTTTCGCTCAGAAGAGAGTCTCGCTCCGCCAAAACTGCGTTCCGTTCAGTTGGCAGGCCCACGATCATGTCCCGAGCATCACTGAGAGTCAACTGCAACCGCTGGAGCGTCCTCTCATAAACCTCCTGTTGTTTACGCAGCGAGCCCTCCTTTTCTTTTTTCGCGTCGTCCAACTGAATCTGCAAGTCTTCATAATTTCTCTGCAGTTCAGCAAGCTCAGCTTTCAGTTTCACTATCACTTCATCACGAGTTTTCACCACTTTCCTTGTATTTTGTAACTGATGCTCCAGATCGAGGCTCTGTTGCTTCGATTCCTCCAGCTGCCGTTTCATTGTCTTCATTTCTTCTGTTGGTGTATTATGCCGGACGAGCCCCCAAAATGTTACCATAGCGAGTAACAATTAAAACACGTTATTTTATAGAAACGAAAACAAACTTTATTAAGAGAAGCGAACAGAAGTACACAGCTGGAGGTTACAAGCTCGACTGACTAATATTTTTCAACAACAAAACAACACCTAGCAACGCATAGCAACACTTTTGAAGTGCGGCGATCCATACATTCTTCGGCTTTTAAACCGTGTACCTAACAATATGTATACCCTGGGTAACCTCATACATACGTTAGCTGGAAAAAGGGCTCATAGGCGGGTATGCGAGTCTTAAGAAATTTAATGCTTCAATGTTACCTATACTAATCAATTATCATTTGATACATACTACTAACTGGATTATGATAGTACACTTGAAGAATGAGCGTATGCATATAAGAAAATTTGTCTAGTAAAATAAAGGGTAAAATACCCCCTTAAAAATTTTAGTACAACCTTAATACATGAGCTTATTGTTATAAATATTATGAAAGAGGGAAGAGCGCTACACATATAAAATAAAATGTATACACGATACAGACAGCATGGATAAAATCCTCGGGGAAAACGAGGATCAGCAGAAAAAGACTATCTCGTTGCTCCTTAATGGGAAAAGGCTAGAACACAAACAACAGGACCTAAAAATTACTCGAATTCCCACCCTCAACATACATGGAAATCGCCCGCGCCGTCGAGGATGACGTCGTCGCAACCTGGAAATTGTGACGTACGATAGCATATAGCTATAAGTCCGTCCACCCTTCTCTAGCCGAGGACCCTCTTGGACGGGGCAGTACATGGTAGGCAAGGGGAGAGGAAGTCAGGAGAAGGAAGGAAGACTAGACCCGATGCTCGAGAGAGGCAGACGTATCCGCTCCGGTTCGGGACTTACACTTGGCTCTTACCTCGGTCTTTAATTAAATAAAGCACTATTAACCTCACTCGCTAAGCACTTATTTCCTGATCACCATACCGAAGGTAATCCCACGTAACAGTAACGATGGTATCAGAAGCGGGAGCGGCCGAGGATTTTTTTTTTAATTTTTCCTCTTTGGAAGAGCACATAGCGCAGAGACGCAAAACAAAAAGTAAAAGCAAGTGGAAGAAAAAAAAAACCACTTAGAATTGAGAGACTGAAAAAGTGATTAAGCGTGAAAAGACAGTAATAGTAAAGAAAAAAAAGAAGTGAGAACAGATCTGGGACCACGTGGAAGCGAGTCAGCGAGGTAACCTTAGGACAACCAGGGTTGCAGCTTTATCACCAGCTACCAAGAGAAAAGAAGTAGGAAAGAACATCCTCAAACACCCGTACAACAAAGCCAGGGACAAGGATCGAGGGAAAAAAATGTTTAAATTTAAAGTGGTTTCTGTAACAATATAATAGAATAACATTTTGTTTTGGTTATACATTATTGTTGTTGTATAGCATATTCTTTTTGATCCTATAAATCACTTGTGTTTCATAAAAAAAAACTTGAATTAAAAATATTGAATGAACAACTTACTTATAATTTTCAAAACTTTACGAGAAAAGTTCTACAAATTCAAAAACCTAATGCGCTATAGGAGCACTTCTTGGGTAGTGTAAAATGCTGCTTGATGTGTTTAAAAGTATTTTGGTTTATCACACTTAGAGCATAAGACTTTCGAAAAGCTCTATTTTTTGATTGAATTTTTTTATCCAACTATACTTATCATGTTCAAGAAATATTTATTTATCAGTTATAATGACACCTATTGGAAAAGTAGACTGAAGTGTGAAGCAATAATATCATGTGTCCTAGGCAGTTTTAGAAATACCAGACCTTCTGCATTATGATAACTGTAAATTTAAGCATGCGGATTCCAACTGCCAAAAATTATATTTTTTTGTTGATTGTTTTAGACATAATAAACATATACATATAGTAATAAAAAATAATTTTCAAAGCATTTTTCTTTTCGTGCATTTAGTATCGGGTAAGACATGTACAGTGATCTAACAATTTAAAAAGTGATGTATATCAGTGTGTCAATAAGATGCTGATAAGGTTGGTATAATAATTTACATGTGCTAAATAAAAAATTCTTATGTGCACCATTTGGTGCCAAATATTGATTAATGACTGCATCATCGCAATATTTTTAACTCATGTCTCAGAACTGGAGAGAAAAATTATGAGCATTTTTGAATATCATACATTTTAAGGATTTAATCAAAAAGTACAAAAAATATAATTTAAATGTGGACAATTCGGCATTGTTTGCCTTTACAGAATAAACTGCAATGTCAAGTAGTACAGCTACAGCATGAGCAACAAAACTACCAGTCATTTAAAGTATGCACTTTGTATACTATCTGTCAATTTATTGCAAAGCAATCAAAATAACTAGTAATTTAAAACTTTCTACTAGATTAAAAGACCCAAATGTATTCTTAATAAAATTTCATTCAAGTAATTAAATCATACAAAAATTGCTATAGATCCAGAAACTTTAAAGTATGGATTCTCGGTGCTCCATGCATACGAGTATATCCGACTATTTGAAGCCGTTCTTCATGTAACGTATCGTCTGGACGTACAAGTTTGGGCTGTACGCACAGATATACTGTTATAATAATATTTGTATCTAAATACGTGATATGATTGCTTAACATTTTAAAATATTCGATTTGAATGATTCACTGCACGAATTCGGAATAAAATTATATCTTAGGACTTTTTTCTACCTCATACCAAACAAAGTTTTGCTTCCTCGTAAAGGAAGCTTTGTATTGGGCAAAATACATTTTCCTATAAACTTTTTATAAAGGTTGTTATAGTATTACAAGAAGATGTAGCTCTTAAAAATCATGTATCATGAATCATGTTATATTTTTTCTCAATATGTCTTCATCAATCATGTACACACATCATATTGGACTGTTTTTTTAATTAGAATGTTATATATATTTTTTTAAATAAAAAATATCGAAGATGATGAACTAACATACAACAGAAAAATATATATTGAATTAAATGATGGAAGAAAATGTGAAGGTGTGTGGGTGTACATACTAGTACTTTTCCAGTTATGCATAATTAAACATTGTAGCTGCATTAATCTCGACTAGCAATATTCTGGTTTTTGAATATTTTGATTATCCCACTTGTAAACCATAAGGGGTTGATTCGATACCTCTTTTTATGAGTCTTTAGGTCTACTGCGCAGTTTTCTCGGTAAATAAATAAACCAATAAAATTTGGTACATATCGAAACTTTAATAATTTTAAGTTCATAATTGGACTATTCTAGTAGGCAATAGTATCTAAAATTGATCTTGTTATTAGAAAAATTTTGATGGCATAGAAAAGAGATAAAAAAAAACGAAGCAGTCATGGGACTGTCGAAAGAAGCTATGCATGTAAATAGAGAGAAAAAATTATCATCTATTAAAAACATAGCAACCTGACATCAGCTTGGTTGACGCATATCTCGCAAATCATAAGTGTCCTGATCAAATTTCCATAAGAATTTATAATAAATTAAGGAAGTTAGTAAAAAAGCAGGACTTTGTTATTATTGAAAATTATTTTAAAAAACTTTCCAATATTCCGGCAACCTCATAGTACCATAATAAGGACTCCATTTAAAATTTACGATCATACAAGGGATGATTAAATAGCACATAAATAAGTGCCATTGGTGGAATAAACAATTTATCTAATGTAAAGAAGAAAACCTGATTAAGTCGAAAATTCCAACCAGTTTATACTTTATCTCTCAGTAAAACAGTACCTCGAGAATGGGTAATATTGATTCCAACATAGCACAAATCGTTTCTAAAACGTTGAATTAAAACTTAAGAAAGGTTTCTCCCAAGAGCTAAGAAACGTTTCTGAAACGTCTTTAAAACCGTAAAATGTCCGTTGCTGAGCTCAGCATAAGTTTATATGAAACGTTTCAGAAACATTTTCAGAATATTTTAGAAATGTACCAGAATTTAGTCCAAATTAAGGAGAAAAATAAGTTATTATTATTATTTTAGGAACATCTAAAATCATAAAAAATAATAACAATAAGGGGAAAATAAAAATATTTAAGAAAAAATTGCCATACTGCGGACACGACCTGGGCCCGTCTGGATATAAAGCGAGCATGTAAAGTTTTTATAAGGTCTAAGTACTATTACTTTTGTTTCCCGTACTTACAACTGCATTTATACAAATATAAATTATTAAAAATTTTTTCAAATTGACGATGTACTAACTAATCATTACATATAAAATCTCTAATAAATGCAAACTCAATACGACAGTATAACATCGCATTAAACCCCAAGAGTAAATATAAGACGAAAAATATTATTAGTAAAAGATAAAAATGTTTCCATATAAAATTCAGTAGGTAAATTGTCTAAACACACATTAGTATTTCCATAATTCAGTTGTAAAGATGGAAAACAAAAAAAAACTGGTTTTTGTATCTTATGGTGGTGTAATTTATGAGTACGGTATTTCGTCCACTCTGGTCAAGTGGATAAGATACTCGCCTCTCATCCTAGCGCACCCAGTTCATATCCTGGTCTTAGCGGTTTTTTTTCTTCAAATTTTACTATTATTGTTTTCATTATTTATAAACCTAGGTATTGGTAAAAAAATCAAAATAAATTTTTTTTTCATAACTTTGCACCAAATTCAATTACGTTTCAGACACCTACCACATCGTTTTTGAAACGTATCATATAACTTATGCTGAGCTCGGTAACGGACATTTATTGGTTTTAAAGACGTTTCAGAAATGTCTCTAAGCTCTTGTGAAAATTGTTTGTAAATTTCAAATCAATTAAACGTTTTAGAAACATCTTAAAAACGTGCTGTGCTATGCGGGTTGTGTGATACTGATGAATTCTCGTTGAACTATTTAAATCAAAGAGAATGTATAACTGATTGGAAATGTTGACTTTGTGATTTCATCTTTAGATTAGATAAATTTCTTAGTCTCAAATAAAACTTATCTATGCATTATTTAATCATCCTTTGTACAACGGTATATTAAATATGTATTTCTTATCATGACAACATAAAGTTGCTGAAATATTGGACAATGTTGTAAACTAATTTTTTAATACATAAACATTACACTCTTTGAAAAAGTTTCTTAATTTATCATGGAATAAATATCCTCGTTTTGAAATAATTGTTTCTAATACATTTTTTAATAATTAGTTTCGCAAGATAAATACTGCTTCTGTAATACATGTAGCAAAAACATATTCAAGTTCAGAAGTAACGGCACTTTTCAAAGTAATTATACTGTATTTATCACTATTCTATTAGCGTGGGCGATATTGTTTTCTCCATCATAAACCCTAAACAGATTAGTTTTTGTGGCTTATCCGGATTTCCCTTCGAGATACAGCGTTTTTGCTTTTATATAAAAGTCAATTTGTCACGCAATCATGTCAAAAAAATCTGTGTACATTCATATGAATATTCTTGACGTTCTGTAATGTTTTTGAAATTTTTCACCCCCATTCTATCATAGTATATACAAAACATGAAAAATAAATGTTATTCGAAAACCAAGCTACTACATGGAATCCAAATTTTCGCGCTTTTTCTTACTACGTGTTGTTTGTCTCCTAACAAGTGCTACGTACTCAATGTACCGTTCAGACACGGTGCTCTACGTGGCGACATAGCTAGGCCTCGTAACTCGTAACTTGCTACTGTACCCAGTCCGCTTCTATCGCTTGTTAAAGTACGAAGTACGTATATACTCAGCTCTCTTCCTTCGTAGAATTCTTGAGAGCCTCTTGCCATGTATCTGGCTTAGAAATCGATTTTATCTTGTATAACTTCCGTTTTGTATTAGGTATCATTTATTTCTCTTAAAATTATTAGTGCTATTTTTTATACAAGTGCATACAGTGTAGAGTGTGATTTCAAGTGATCTTCCTGATGATTCCATAAATGCGCTCCCTTCAGACCTTATCCTTCTTCTGCATCCGGCGTCCAATAAATATAATTACACATGTATAAAAGTAGGTAAGCTATCCTGCTACTAAAACATGAGGGTACTGGAACACCTACCCCCACCCGAGCCCCCTCCAGCTCGTACTGTTGGACGAGCAAATTGTTTCCCTCCTCCAGCGTGCGTGCAAATTTTACCCCCTCGAAGCCACAGCACTTTCCTTACCCCCACCAGACTGTACTGTTGGATGACCAGATTTTTACCCCCTCCAGCGCGTGAATTTTTTGAGGCCACCGAGAGCACGGACCCTGAAGAGAGGCCTAAGATACGGCTCACTCTTATTACCCGTTGACTAATTATTTTTTAATGATCATTATTAATCTAGACGTGAGTCCGAAATGACTTACGAATTAAAAAATAATTTTTAATGGCTTTAAAAATTCAAACCTGCAAGGGAAATTAAATGATGGTCGAGGAACTGACTTGATTTAGATTTTGCCTATTTTATTGTACACTTTGAAATACTACTATTTGTGCAAAGAAGTAGCGGGCCCTCGGTGGCATAGTCGGTAGCCTACCTGACTGTCACGCCGAGGGCCGAGGTTCAAGCCCGACCAGGGCGAAATTTTTTTGAGTGTTCTAAAATTTGTATTTGAACGTAAGAAAATGTTTTGCGAATTTTAAATTCAAAAATCCATTATGAAATTTGAAAAAAAAATTTCAATGTTGAAAAAAAAGTTAAAATTTTGGAACACTAAAAAAGTCCAATGACAAAGCGTGGACTCGACTCGTAATAGTCTTTACGTTTTTAAATTTGTGGCTCTTAAAAGAGCCGGTTTTTTGCCTTTTTGGCGTGAAAAATATTAGCATTTACGGCGTCAAAAAAAAATGTCAGCCTTTACAGCGTAAAAAAAAAAATCTGCAACGACGACAACGACGACAATGAGCAGCAGTGGTGGACGGTGACAAGGAGCAGCATCTGATTGAGCAGTGTCAGTACCGGTAGACGATAAGCAGCAGCGGTGGGAAGCGTCGACGACGAAGAGCAGCATCTGGTTGAGCAATAGTACTGGTGGACGATGAGCAGCAGCGGTGAGCAGCGACGAAGAGCACCAGCTCGTCAGCCTATGCGGCGTCCGAGGGGCCCGGGGAAAATTTCGTCAGTCCAAGTGATGTCTGAGTTACAAATGAAGTATGGAAGAGCCCCCTTATATAAGCTGTTCAGCTACTACTCCGACGCGTGCGCTGGTGGGGGTAACTCTCGGAATAGGTATGTGCGCGCAGTGGGGGTGATGATCGGAGTAGCAACGGGAAAGCAAATACAAGGAGGATCCTTCACGCACTTAGGCTTGATTAACATAGATAAGTAAAATGGATCATGACAAGACAGTTCTCCAATTCTTGAGTCAGCAACGGCGCACAGTGGAATGAAATGGGAAAATTTTTCTCAATCAAGATAGCTCTAGACAGTAAACTCGCATGTTGTTGTTTCTTTTTTTATTTTGAAGGTTTTGAATAGTAGATTAAATGAAAATTGGTCCAAAGTTTTTATACGGCACTGAGGGGGCAGTAAAAGTCCCCCAAAGTGCTCCAAAATTTAAAAAACCGTTATTTTTCGCATAAAATTTATAATTTTCACCAGAAGCATAATAAAATGATTCCTTAAAGTGCAGTTTTCCCAGAAATCAAGCTTTCATGAATTCTATAAGATTAAAGATGGCGGTAGCAAGATGGCGGCCAGTATGTACGAAAATATAAATGATTTCCATTATTTCTGTTCTATTCAGATTTTGTTGGTATTAACTCCTTTGAAATAATAATATACTCAGCGATCATAAAACGTAGAATAAGTTAAGGTTTTCTATAATATTTAATATCGAAAATGGCAGTCAATACAAAATGGCAGATCTTTAATTTTACTACAACTAACTCGACATGGATATTAAATGAAATTGTATGTCAAGTATGATAAAGTAGGCTGTCTTATAACTATAAATTGTTGCAATTATGTATAAATTATATGTTTATCGAAAAATCATGAAAAAGTTTAAATAAATTAATGAGTTTACCTTTTTTATGGGTATATAACATGTATTAAAATTAAAATCATGACATGTTATTTTACTAAAAGATAAAACTTCTTTAAATATCAATAAATTGTGATAGATGACCACCTCGAGAAAAACCCTACGCAAGAAATGCGCGTGGTCATGTTTCCACTCGTGTAATTTTTAACTAATTCTTAGCATGTACAAGAATAGTTACGCTCACATGAACATTACCAGTTTTGCGCATTTGCTGCATAATGTACGAATTACTTCGTTATTACATTTTTTCGATTAATAGTTATAAAAATAATTTCCACGTACCTCTAAGTAAAATATTGTAATATTTTTAGATTAGGGTTTCAAATGCTTGCACATGTTTCAAAGAATTTTTATCATTGTATACTATTATTTAATACCCATATTGGAGGGGTTTGAATAATATAAAAAATTCGCTATCTTGTATCGACCACCATTATGAGAATTTACATGATGCCACAAAATTTAAATGTATTCTACATCTTAAACCCCTTTATTCGATATCCATATTCGGAGAACTGGAAAAATATTAATAATTCGCCATTTTGTATGAACAGATATTTTGGAATTTAAAAGATGGTACACATTTAAATGTTTTATACTCTTTGAACCCTTTTATTTGATACCCATATAGGGTGTGCTGTAAAAATATCAACAATCGGCCATTTCGTATTGACCGCCATTTTAGATTTTAAATATTATAGGAAACCATAACTTATTCTACGATTTATGATCGCTGAGTATATTATTATTTTAAAGGAGTTAAGACCAACAAAATCTGAATAGAACAGAAATAATGCAAATCATTCATATTTTCGTTCATACTGGCCGTCATCTTGCTACCGCCATCTTGAATCTTATAGAATTCATAAAAGCTTGATTTCTGGGAAAACTGGACTTTAAGGGATTATTTTATTATGTTTCTGGAGAAAATTGTAGATTGTATGCAAAAAATAATGGTTTTTTAAATTTTGGGGCACTTTGGGGGACTTTTACTGCCCCCTCCCCCCCCCGTGCCATATCAAAACTTTGGACCAATTTTCCCTTAATCTACGATTTAAAACCTTCAAAATAAAAAAAAACTTCAACATACGAGTTTCCTGTCTGGAGCTGTCTTATTTGAGAAAAATTCTTCCATTTCGTCCCACTGTGCGGCGCCGCACAGTGGGAAAAACCGAGATTTTTTTATTTAAAACAAAATAAGGTTCCGTAGAAAAAAGCTTTTGTAATGAAACTTTTTGGATATTATAGGTATGATGACAGAGTGTAACAGAAAAGTATTTGGAAATCTCATATATGAAAAGCTAACCTAGAAATTTATGTTTATCTCTAATTTTTTTTATTTTAACAAATTTTTTTTTTTTTTTTTTTA
>JAPYYV010010017.1:0-15676 GCA_030522625.1 Copidosoma aretas
ATTACAGTGATGCAGTCAAATCAGACTCGACTAAGAATCAAATATGAAGATTTTTTTTTAATTTCAACTGAAAACGGTAAAACTGTTGGTGTGTGCTTGAAATGTTAGAAAAAAAATATAAATAAATCATATTAAATGAAAAATAAAAATACAAGTGGACTCATAAAGCATCTTCGAAACGAAAACAGTGATATTTATAATGTGTATTTCGAACGGCCTGACACTAACGAAAACCAGAGACCTTTAAAAGATGATACATTTCGAGCCTTAATTTGTTTGTATTCGTGGAGTGAGAGTAATTTGAGGGATCAAATATTTAAAATGAATTTATCTAAAATGATGTAGAAATTTTGTATAATTTCTACTTTTGTTTAAATAATGAAACAATATATATATATATATACATTCAGAAAAAAAGAGTCTAAAACTCTTATTTGTGTAAAGTTATTTCGACGTACATATAGCATTCTTATGATTAAAAAAAATTTGATAAATTAATTCTGGAAATCAAGACTTTTCTTGGTTTTGTCTTGGTATCGTCTTGATTTCAAGACAAGACCAAGACAAGACTCAGGTTTATACAGATTTTCAAGACCAAGACAAAACTGGCCCTAAGTCTTGGTATTATCTTGTCTTGCAATGCTCTACAGCTTACTAATAATTTGGAGAATGGAATGATAATCATCCTGTGGTAAGCAAGATAAGATGACTAATAAGTCTGATGAAAGTATAAAGGCGTACTATTTACAGTATTAGGTTTCAGTGCCAGCTGTGTCAGCATACCGTCAACATGAGCTTTGTGGAACAGAACGTGAAAATTTCAGTTGTGAATTTCGATGAATTTGTTGAGCAAGATAAAAAAATAAAACGCCATGGTGATTTGTTACCCGAAACGATAAGAACTATCCTTTGTGGTCCGTCAAACTGTGGAAAAACAAACAGCTTGCTAGTATTTATTACTTACCCAAACGGGTTAAGATTCAAGAATGTTTATCTATACTTAAAATCGTTAAATCAGCAAAAGTATAAGTTTCTAGAACAGTTATTGAAGCCCATTGATAGTGTGAAATATTTTTTATTTAGCGAGCATAAATCAGACATATCTCCAAATAAAGCACTGCCCAACTCCATGATTATATTCTATGACATTGCCTGTAAAAACCAGATAATGTGCGAGCCGTTTTCTGCATGGGACATTACAAGAGCGATCACTGTTTTTATCTGTACCAATCATACGCTAAAGTTCCCAAGTATTTAGTAAGATATAATTTAAACCTCTTGATAATATTCCGACAAGATGATATAAATTTGGAGCACATCTATAACTATCATGTTAACACTGATATGACTCATAATGAATTTAAAAAATTATGTATAAAGTGTTGGGGAGATGAGAAACATGGGTTTGTCGTAATATGTAAGGATAAAAATGTGAAAAATAGTAGACATAGAAAAGGATTCGACTCTTTTGCTATAAATATCATTCATACTCAATGAATATGTATTAGTCTTATGTCAACCATCAAGTAGTCAACATGGACGCCGTTAGAAAGAAAAAACGCATTCTTCAAGAGGTAGAAAAGGCGAGAAAAGCTCTTAGGTACCAATTGCTAAAGTTTGGAAGAGAGAATTTCAGTAGCGGATTAGTGAAACTTTCAAGCAAAGTACTGATCCACTCCATAAGATCATTAACGAAACGGAAAAGGAAAATAGTGTGCAGCAACGAGATAAATCTCCATCTAGAAATCCTTTGAAGTCTCATAAAAAAGAACAACAATATATAGATACATCAATGTTCCATTGAGCCAGCAGTAATAGTGATGATGATATTGCTTCTTCAGATGATACTAGAAAATATTATAATACTGTTGTGAAAAAGAGGAATTATGATAATGATAATGTTGGGCTTAATAAAAATAAAATTTTATTCAATAATCTATACTTAAAAATAGTATATAAAAAAGAGTCAGAGTTGGACCGCATCTATGAAATAAGAAAAGAAAATGAACGATATATGCTTGGCAATTCACCCATACATTTTAATATTAATAAAATTAAAATGAATGATCTAAAGTATCCAATAACTGATGGATTAATAAAACTGCTCTTAAAAAAGCATCTTGATAAAGTTTACTAGACACCAGACAATTTAGAGAAAAATAAACAAATTTTGGAATCCTCAAGCGCGCATAAAAGGCGATTCATTGAAAATGATCCTATTCGCTCATACAACAGTAAAAAATTTAATAATATTATCGCTTCGTTGTTTAATCTCACCCAAAAAAATAGCAAGAAGAAAGTCAGGTCCATACCTTCATATTTAATTGCTAGAATAAACACACAAATTGATTACATTTATTAGGATGACCCTAACGAGCTGGTCGATCGTCTACGATTACTAGTGGCAGAAACATCAGCAGGTGATACAAGTCACACAAATGAAATTTATTCGATTATTAAGGAACTCTGTGAAGCCAATAATATATATTATGTTCGATTTATTAATTTGGCTTAGAATCAAAATGAGCATTGATGTATTCGGACGTCATCAGCTAAGTCTGGAGGTGATGGTCGAGGTCCTCCTGGAATCGGATATAAGCTCACATCAGATGGTCAATTTGACTTACAAGATAAAAGATTGTGCAACGTTGCAACAGCACCTTAGCCTAATGATAGTGTGAATCTTACTATTTGACATAGAGAAAAAAAATTCATATCAGATGAGCAAGATAAGATACGTGTATTATTCAACAATTTGACTGATGTTTTCTCAAAATCAATAGAAAAATTACAGCGAGAAGTAACTACAATTAAGGAGATTTTGGCGTAGATATCTAACATCACACCTGAAGACAATTAAAAAGATGGAGAGAGTAGTAAAAGAGCTTTATAAACCTGCAAGACGCAACTACCATTGTCGAAAGTTTGATATCCGAGACTTGAATGAAACATGGCAAGATGATCTAGTAAAGATGATACCTTATGCTCGTGAAAATAAGGATTATAGATATCTGCTTACAGTCATAGATGTGTTTTCCAAGTATGCCTGGGGTGTGCCCGTAAAGAGAAAAACTGGCAAAGATGTGACCGCAGCTATGGAGTCTATATTAACAGAAAAGAGAGTTCCAAGAAATTTGCAAACAGATCGTGGCAAAGAGTTTTACAACACAAATTTTCAATGTCTCATGCAAAAGTATAACATAAATTTGTACTTTACCTATAGCAATCTCAAGGCGTCCATATGTGAGAGATTCAATCGAACTTTAAAGCATGCTATGTGGAGAAAGTTTAGTCTTCAGGGAAACTATAAGTGGACTCATATTTTACAAAAATTGTTAAATAATATAACAATCGAAAACACCGAACCATCGGCATAGAACCAAAAGATGTAATTGCAGATAATAAAGTCCAAGTGTTACGAAAATTTCAATGTGACAGCATTAAATTGAAGCCCAAATTCAAAATCGGTGATGAAGTGCGTGTGAGAAATTTAAAACAAAAATTTAAGAAAGGCTATACGCCCAACTGGTCAACGGAGATTTGTACAATCATACGAGCAGCAGAAACAAATTCAATAACGTACCATCTTAAGGAATATCGAGATCAGCCTATTTCCGGAGGTTTCTACGAGGAGGAACTATAGAAAACGAAGAATCCAGATGTTGACATCGTAGAGAAGGTTCTTCGAAGGCGTGGCAATCAAGTTTTTGTCAAGTGGTTGGGCTTCGACAATACTCACAACAGTTGGATTAATAAAAAAATTTCATAATAAAGTATACGTGAATTCAATGTTATTTTGGTTTTCTGTTGTTGTCAATTTATAAAATCTAATGAAGAAGTAATCATAAATAGTCCAGATATAGAGATAACTATTTTTTTTTTCGATTTATATTTACAATATTATGCGTAAGAAGATTTTAAATTATTTCCATCATACGCAACAAACAATTTAAACTTATTTACTGCTTCCAATAATACATTAGAGAACTGTTAGTTTTCTAAGATAGCTGAAGATACTTTGTTTGACAAAAAAATTTTGAATTCCTCTAATTCGGTGATGACTTTTGGTCCAAACCTAGTGTTTGCCTTTCTCAGCTTAGTCATTATATAATCGTGATCCACAACCATCTCGTTTAGTCTTCTCGTCAGAAGAAAGCTATTGTTTGCGACTTTATTGAGCGCTGCGAGATCCATCCGTAACAAAAAAAAATTGACATATAAATAGCATATACATAGATCAGTCTCTGTGTACATCGTTACAAAATATAATACTAACCTTATATATACCTGGACCGTTTATACAGAGATGAGGTAGGTAATGCAGACTCGCTTGGATGCTTCAGTTAGTCAAGTTCAGTCCTATTGAAACCTCTGCTTAAAAACAGAATGAGCTAGTCTGGCTGCGGCACCTTCTGATATAAAGCTGTCCCTCACACCTTCGACGGCTCCACTGCGGCAACCCCCTCTCCAGCTTCCTAATTGACTGTTCCCTGCTTGGCTGCTTCCACCTCCATTATGCTATACCGTGTTACTTGGTTGTAGTCAGCGCTTGTCGTCATGTGCACTTGACGCGATTTTTGTTTCTTTTTCAGTGAACAGCTGGTGGTGACGTGATCTCATATTTCTCTATTCTCGAATCATGCTTGTTTTTGCATAAAAGCACTTAATGTAGTCTTTAAAAGTTATTTTAGCCTTGACAATATTACTTTTAACAACATTGGCCTTTTTCAATACTTTTTACTTCGTAATCCTACAAGTTCCAACATGATTTTCCCATTGCATTTGTGTTTCAGAAAGCCAACAATTTTTTTATTAACTTGGGGCATGTTGAATTCATTATCAGCAGAATAGTCTGATGTGTGGAATTCACCGATATTCTGATGCATAACATTGTAAATATTAGTGTTTGTTATCTCATGTATAAGACTATCGGTGTCTGTGTAGAAGAGTTTGCACTGGTCTCCTAATTCTCTCTTCATAAAGTCATAATAAAATATATATACAAGTGTTTTGGACAGGTCCAAGACACTAAGTCCAACGTAAATTGGTTTTTTATTGCAGATGTCAGTGCGTTATAACTGTATAGCTACAAGTTGCTCGTCAAATTTGTCGCAGCTATGAAAATTTGGACGTGCTATGTATGTTTCTGCTCCATATCGTCCCTCCCACTTGTTGACAAGCTTTACATCGACACGTTTCTTCTCGTTATCCATCGTTTTACCGTAGATTGCGTCATTAAATAGCTCATACAGCATTTTCCGAAACTTATTCTTTGCATTTTGACGCTTTGCACTATTGAGATCTATGTATTATTTTAGCTATGGTTTCTGATTTATGTGTAAGACTCTATGAATTTTATTTAGTTTAAGACCCTGACTTACAACTTGTTTTAGGGCACGATAATGAATTATGTAGCGGTTTTTGTCGTGCAACGTAGTCAACAGCTTACCCTGCTTTGATTTCGGAGGTGCTATGTGTTCAGCACAGAAAGGCAGGTCTTTGTCAGCATCATGGAGTGCTTCAGAATACTTAAGATCAGCTTCAAGCATGTAACCTATCGCGCAATCATCTTCAACATTTAGAATGCCTACGGGGCTACGTTCTGCGTCTATTTGAAACCACTGTAAGGTAGTTGTTGGGACATAGCCCAACCATACAAACTGTTGATATCGTAGTACATTAGGTACTTTTGATCTTTATCAGGTTTATAGCCTTCTCTTATATACTAATTATTAGCTTTTGCGTAACGATTAAAGCATTGGCTGATTCCACCTCGTATACTGCTATATATGAACATCACCATATCAATGTCAACAATTTTAATTCAATCTAAAAAATATCAAGTTATTAGGATTTATACATAAGTAACACGTTTAATTTAATTTTACCCTTTGTATAATTCAACATGGCATCAAATGTCAAGCCGGTTGTCATTTAATAGTGGGCTGGGTCCAACTCGTATGTTTCGAGACAGTTATATCTAAAGTTCTCAAATACTTCGGCTAGTAGAAGAACATCTGTTTTCAGATAGTAGTCAGAATATTGCCCAAGTGTTTCAATTTTGAATGCATTCCAAACGTTTTTGGCATGCTCATACTCATGATTAGATATATTAGACTCATATAAGCTGCTGTAGAAATCATCTTAAGAAGAAAGACTCTCTTCTTCGAGCTTTCAAAAAGAAGAGATATAGTCATATGGAAGGACTCCTTTTTTTTCAACAAATTAATCTGGGCATGTCTGTATTCATCATCCTCGGTAAATATTTTCTCTACTATGTTGAATTTTTTCGGGTATAATGATAATTATCTAGAGATGAGACCATAAATTTGAAAGAGTTGATAAAGCGAAGGTTTATGTCAGTTCCCTTAACGAATTTCGTGAAAGATATGTATTTTTCTCTCGTTTGCGGGAGAAGCTGCACTTGTCCGAAAAAGCATGTAGCGAGCTCCTTTATACATAGATGTGAATCGTAGCCACTTAAGTTGTAAAAAACCACAGGTATCACTTTTGAGTCTTGATAATTGAGGTTACGAGAGTTATGTGCGGGGCCACGATATCTGAAAATGTTAGAGTAGTCAGGAAGGAGGGACGACTGGAGACACTTGCAGAAATGAACAGCTTCGCACGTAGTTGATTTATTATGATCCCTTATATTAACAGTAAAACTATTACATGGGCTTAGCCCAAATAAAAGACAGTTAGTATGAACTCTCAAGTAAAGTTGACTCTGAAGAGGCAGTGTAGAAGAGTGTGTGCTTGCTGCTGCATCCGGCGGTGAAGTGGGGCGAGCGAGCTAAGTGAGCTCGCCTGCTGAGTATAGGTTCGTCCCTTCGAGTCGTTGAGAGTTACTTCTGAGATCTGAGTTTTCTCTGATCAGAACATCTGAAGACTTTCTTCCTATATTAGTATGCAGTGAGGTCTATTTTCTCACGGATTTCTGTATTTGAGATTTCTAAAGTAATTTAGTTACATCTATTATTATTACAACTAATATGCTCCGACTAGTGAACTTTTTAATTGTTTGAAATTTTGTCACTGAGATTATGGTACTCTGTCAACAGAAGATTTTTAGTTAACGTATCTTTTTATCTGAAACCTTTGATATTCTTCTAATATCTTTCGTCATCCTCTGAAGGTTAAAGCTAATGTTTTGACGGATGATTGACTGCGAAAGATACAGTTGTCTAATATCGTATTATGAAACAGGGACCACTGAAAGCATCTTTATATGAAATTTACGCTTTCTGCTCTACTTCTGCTACATTAAGCTCTGAAAATTATAATTCTTTTTTTTTTCTGGCCTTGTTACCGTCGGGTTTTTTTTTTTTTTTTTTATTTTTATTTTATTATTAGAAATATTTTTTATTTTCTTTCTTAAATCTTCTCTCTAAGGTTTGATTTTGTGAGTGTTAAGGTTTTCTAGATTCTGTCTCTAATTATTTTAGTACCCAATTATTATTTTAGCTGTTTGAGATACTATACCCAAATAATTGTGATCACAGTTCAACTTACTTCTGCTAGCAGTGATAACTAAATTATTATATACATCTGATTATTTTTACCAAAGGTGAAGTAGATGTTTCATCGATATTATTTTTGAAGTCAAGATTTATGTTTTTTTGTGAAATGTTTATGCACTTATTTAATTTGTTTTAAGACCACAAAATCCGCAAACCGGAATTTTAAGTTTTTTACATCTTTCCTCTTTTTAACTCTGAAGACGATTCTGTAAAGAATTAAATTTCTGTTAAATATGGCTGAGAGTATCAAATAAATATTTTGATATCGCATACATCTGACAGCCGTCTGAGTTACATTTATTAAATAATATAAGTGCAATTTACATTACACCGAAACCGTAGATGGGAGCATGCATTACTTCCAGTTAATACTACCTCCTCTTGCCTCTAAGATCTCTGATAAATAGTACAGATTTACAAATAATTTTCTATCTGAATACAATTTTAATTTAAAGTTGGTTTAAGCATTATTTTTATTTTCGGTTCAAATCCTTTCATCATCTGATCTGTTTTTATTATCTTTAGTCTGCCTCCTCCAAGGTTGACCACGTCGACCATTAAGTTTACTTTAGGACTCTTATTTAGTGGAAGAGCAATACTCGTTTCAGTTGCTAAGTATTATTCTTCTAAGTTTTGTTTTATGTACAACTAAATCAGTTAAATTTGCTGCTCTGAAACTTTACAATCTTGCTACTTTTTATTACATTCAGCCTTTATATATATTTCAAATCTCTAAGTTTCTGTATGTCAGAGAAGATGGCCTGTTTGGGTAAAATCCGCAGGTAGGCTATAACAACTCTGTCTCTGGAAATATCGATAAAGCAAATGAAGTTTCACAGTCTCAATATGCAAGTCAACTATCTCATTCGTTCTAAAAGCGACTTCTGATGAAAACTTAATTTGCATATCAATACGGCTGAATGGCGGGAAGGTAACCATATTCTTAGTTACGCGATTTATTAAAAGTACTCTGAGATATGTCTGTGTCTGCTCTAGTAGCTAGCAACACATGTTATTATTAGGCGGAGTCAAGCTTTAGCGTTCTTATTTTCCACAAAGTAGCTTTTATAAATCTCTCTGAAGTTCCTATTAATTTTGAGGTTTTTGATAGTAAAAAGGTTTTAACTCCTTTCCGCCTTTTGTAACTTATAAAATTATATGACACTGGTAACTTTAGGTTAGTTGTCTATTCTTCCAAAATAAACTTTAACGGCTTATTTGCTTATAAATCTTCTGATATGCTGTTGATGTTTTGCTAAACAAACATCTCATTGATTTCGAACGGAATAGGCTTTTACATATAAAATACACAGACCTCTGAAAAATCAATAGTAAATACATCTTTTCCTGGAAAAAGACTTAGATTTACGCCTCTCTATGCGTCAGGGTCCATTCTTTTTGATAATTTGCTTACTCTGACTTTATCTAATGTGCAACATTAGAATTTTATTTGAATTCATTAAAAATGATAGTAATCTTCTCCTATTGACTATATTGACAGTTTCTGTAGCTTTTTGAAACGGTATCGTTTGTGAGCATAGCTTGTCTCAAATATGATTGTAATGTGTTGACTAAATGCACATTATCTTCTGAATCACCATCTAATTTAATCTAATAAGTTTATATCTCTTCTCCCTTCCAATCTTGAACTGATCATCATGAGAAATGATTGGAACTTGTAGAATCGGAGTATTTATTTTGATACAAGTGCAGTAAATCTGTCAGAGATTACTCTATAAACTCTTAATAATAATAATCATAGATTGTGGCAAAAGTTAATTTTCAATATACTGTTTCATCTTAGTGTTGTCATTATTTAAGTTTCTCAGTTATCATATCATTAAACTTTTCATGTACATTTTTCAAAGTATACAAGATAAAAGCTTTCTCTGACTTCATTTTAAATCTAATCAATGAATAATCAAGAAATTTATTTCAATTGTATGTAATTTCAAATTACGTAATATTCACATTGTCTTCTAAATTTTCTTTTTTTTTCAATTGCTCTTTTAACAGACTAAGTTCATGCCTATTCTCCCTCCCAATCTCAGACGGATGCTTCTGAAGTTCTGCCAAAGTATTCTTGACGTCTGAATTTTTTTTTTATTTTCTCTGTAACTTGACTGTATCTGTCCAAAATTTCTGCATGGACCTGTACAGTAGTACCATTTAGTGCCATCAACGATAAGTTCTCATGCTTATTTAATGCTCTGAATTTGCTTCTTTGCCAAAAGTTGTTTTTTATTTATACATGTACATCTAAACTTGTCGATTTTATTTGGTCTTCTGAATTATGCTTAAATCGATAACATATAATGCACTGAACATTTTCTATGATTGAAACATGATTCTTTAATTATCTCTGAGTGTTGATTTTTCTTTTTCTTTTATTGCTCTTATGAATAGTGATATTTTGATGTTTTTGACATAAGGGAAATAATTTACTTCTATTCTCTGAAATCAGCAACAATTAATTGAGAAAGTTATTCCAAGATGCTGATAGAATTTCGTATATGAGGATTTCACTCTAATTATTTGTTGATATTTATTGTCAACGGTTGTTACCGTTGAGACCCCCTGATTTCGTGAACCAATTATTCTGATGTTTAAACAAGACAAATATTTATATCGGTCTTACAGTCACATTAATAAATAAGCCTTATTATTATTTTTAATTTGACGTATGTGTGTGTGTAATTTTAAAAATTATACACACACATAAGTCAAATTAAAAATAATATTAATTTTTATTTATTATTGTGACTGTAAGACCGATATAAATATTTGTCTTGTTTCAACATTTACAGTCGACAGAAGTATTATTGGTGTTTAAATATTCTGATGTTTGTTTAGAATTTCAACACATTTGAGATTACTTGATTTAAGATTACTTGTTTGCTTGACAAGAATCACAGGTAGGCCTATCTAAATAAATTGGTTACATTCTACTATCTGTAAAATATATAACCTCAATCTTATGAACCTATGCATAAACATTGAATCATATTAAACTCTGTCTAATCATCTTATTCTGTGGCTCCGATGTGTGTATAGCCTGAGCCCTCATCTGCTTTGGATATGCTGTCATAGTGACCAGCTGAAATTATGTTGTTCATTATAGAACACCTTCTGATTGTGCCAGACAAACTGATGAATGTGCATGCATGCATGCATTTTGTTTTAGGGTCACTTAATGACTGAACAGCACTGCCTATCCAGACTCGGTGAGCTTCCAGCTGCAAGCATTCTGTTAATCTCAGCCTCGTACCCGTACTCCCTCCCAATATGTATGACCGCACGGCGTGCAACCAATTTGTATGAAAGGGGAAGCGCTCTTACATGCACAAACTAAAAAGTCACCAAAAAACTTACAGCTTCTCTTAAAATGAGAGAATAATGAAAAACAGTGTACTACACCGCTAGTACTCTGTATACACATACGTGTGTAAATGAAAAATAATTGTTATATTTTGCTCAAGAGTCACTTTCTTCGTTATTTCTATACTTCACTCTGAAAAAGAAGTCCTCCATCTGATGTTGTTTGTATGTCGCATTAGAGTGAACAAAAAATTTTGTGAAAGCATAGACTGTTATGTACGATCACAGAGCAGTGTAGGCTTTGACTCGCACTTGATTCTTCTAAGATGACGCCGACTGATACCTGTTTACCGTACATGCACCTCTGAGGCGGTCACGTATGTTTAATCGCTCGAGGTGATTTAACATGAGAAAAGTGCTTACATGAGGCTACCCCTCTGCTCCAGCATAAATGCATCGACGCCCGAAAAAAAACTTCTGATGTGCCTTACCTAATTAGTTTTTACTTGATTTGATTCATTTATATTTTAATCTCCAAACTAAAAATATTAATATCTGAATAAAAAGGAGTAAAATGCGCGATAAGTGCACTCTGAATAGTATTTTACATAAGTGTATAAATTCTCTTACTGCATAGCTAGTAAGTTATTTATACTGATGTAAATAATAAAACAGATCACTTAAGAATCACTTAGAAGTGTTCTTGTACACTGATTATTGTTTAGTTGTATTCTATAAGCTTTTTTTTTTTGTTAAAATAAAATTTCAGTCTCTGATAATAGAAAAAAAAATACACTCTCAAGAGAAAAACTAAGAGGAAAAGAAAAAAATATGTATACAAGTACATACATACATATGTATTTATAATGGGAAATGTGCACTTGGCTAGTACTCTGAATTTGATGTACACACCCATTTATGTACGTGTGTATTAGCCGTCACTTTTTGCAAAAATGGCGGCGGCGCACTATGTTCTAAAACGATGAAATCAAAGGTAACTTTTTTCGAAATCAAATATCTCCAGATGGAAAGAAGGTAAAGGGGCTTTTTTTTTAATTTGTAGGTGATTGCATCACGAATACAGGAAAACTATAGCCAAAGTCTAAAAATAAAAACCTAACCTAAAAATGAATGGGCTTTAACAAATTTTTATAAAAATTCAATAAAAGCGGTGGTCTTAAGCTTATTATTTGTTCATTAAGGCGTATTCAATAAATATTATTGTTGCTCTAGTTTATATAAATACTAAGAAAACAGATTATGAAAGTTCGCAATGCTCAACCATAACCCAAAATATTGAATTTAAATAATGTTTTAAGTAACCGTTTACACAGTAATAAATCCATGTACCCGCATATTTTCCAAGAGCCTTGAGAACAAATCCCATCGACATGGGTATCAAATGGAAGGATATAACCAGTGGAATACCGTAAAAGGTGTACCGTCATACCGAATCTAATATGGCGGCAACAACAAAATAGCAGACCTATTTTTTTTAACCCCTCATCATGGGTATCAAATGAGAGGGTATCACCAGCAGAATAGCGTTAAACGTGTATCGTCATACAAAATCCAATATGGCGGCAACAACAAAATGGAGGACAATCTTTTTTTTAGAACCCCTTCGACGAGAGCATTAAATAATGGTATGACGAGTGAAAAATATTTTTTTTTAATTTAAATTTAGACAATATTGGTTTTAGTTGATAAATTATTTTTCGCTGCCAAGAAAAAACTTCGTATAACAGTAGTCAGACGTTATTGGAAATTTATTTTTTTGTTAAATGATGTTATAGTGCGTATTTATTGGTAAAAGTTTAATACATATACCTTTTTTAAGGTAAGTGTACAATTTAGAAATAGTTATATATTTTTGTTATATACTGTTACCCATATAGTTTCATGATTTAATTTTTTGTTTTCATGGTTAAAATCATCATAACTAGTAAATGGTTAATGATACCTACAGAAGAGAAGTACAGCATATTGATCTGCAAATTCTGCATTGAATTTTTACGCAATTTGACAAATAAATGGCGATGCATATAACTTAACAATGTAACTCACGATCATTACGATTAAAATTTTTATTTGATACTGCAGGTACAAAACCTAATTATTTTTCAAAATCAGTTCCAAATTTATAGAAAAACATGTCAGAAAATAATGCACCATGCATGTACTTACGATCAATTGATTTTTTGTTGAAACGCTCGCGCTTCTTTAAGAGTACGCGTGCCGCATGCTTTTGGATTTAGATTAGAGTCAATTAAAAATTGGCTAACACAAAGACCGACTAAAAAAGATACAGAAAAATGATTTCTAAAAGTGCATATAAATTTAAAGTTTTCCACCGGGAAGCAAACCAAAAACCTCTAGACCCGGAGCATTAAGCTTTACCAACTATGCTATCTGTCACAATGCCTTGATGTAAACTATACGTCTACATAAGTTAGACTACTTTAAAATCATTAATATAATGAACACACGAATGAATTTCATATTATAATGCAGATAAAGAAGATTAATTAATTAATCATACATCATATTAATTAAACATCAAATTTCAGTTTCCTTAAAATAGTTTTATAGTGTCTTACCACTAAGTCTAATATTATTATCCAAATTATTATATAACAATAGATGAATGTATTTAATAATAACAATAAATATTGCAGCAAAATTTTATTCGTGTCATTTGAAGACACTTCAGTGGTTTTGATGGTCTTTCTACAGCCTAATTATGACTTTAATCGTTAAATTGAGACACAAAGGTATAAAATCTATTTATCCAAAGATTATTTACAAACAGTAAGGTAAGGTTGTCAATTATGTGACTCTCAAAAAATGGATTCTATCGTGAAACACCAGTTGTATTTAAGTTATAAAAGTGTAAATAATTGAGATAGAATTAGTTTAACACTCTCCCAATATGATCTTTCCAAAAAAAAATTTTATGCAATTTAAAAGATAAATATTTAAAAACGAAACTTTTAATACTACCTTATGCAATAATAGTGAAAACTGACAATAGAACCTCCAAAACTCTAGGCTCCTATTATTAAACTTAAAAAGATGCACTTGAATAACATGGGTTATAATTATTTTTCAATGTTGTTAATCGTACACTACCCAACATGTTGCGGGAAAGTGTGAATCTCAACGAGGATGAAGTTTATAATCATCCAACTTAAGATTACTTCCCCGCACAAGTTGTGTATGATATTTTTCAACACAAGTGCGCAAAGTACTAACTTTTCGCACACGTAGCGTTTGAAATCTAGCACTTTGCTGAAATCTAGCACTTTGCGTACTTGTGTTGAAAAGTAAATTATGCATATGATGATTTTTAATATGCAATCATATAACAGAAAATAAATTCGCAACGTTGTGATGGTGTCATTACCTGTTATTTTAATCTTTTTTAAAAATAATATATTCTTGTATCAAAAAGTTGGAATTACATAATTAAAAAAAAAAATTTTTATCATAAGGTCCTGTCAGAAGTATTTTTTATCATCCTTTTTCGATATGAACCGAGGATACAATGTTGCGCCTTTGTGTACTGAAAATAATACTGGACTGCTTAATAGATGATTAAAACGCGCAAAAAGTTGAATAATTCTGATCAATAAAAAAACAAATAATTTTATTATTATTTATGATAAAGTGTGATTGAGACACTAAATTTTTCTGCAGTTAAAAAAACCAGCCATTTGCGGTGTTGATTTTTAAGCTTTATAAGATTTATAGAAATTTATTTGGAAATAAAGGTAAGCGCTTAAAAAAATTCATAAATTCTAAAGGACAATTTTAATAAATCCACAAAAAAGTAAACAATTACCGACCGCTTGAGTTAAAGATTCTTTCAAAACTGCAGTTATTTAATATTATATATTAATCATGTCTGATACAAGCTTCAAGCCAAGAGGAGATGAGCCGCACTTCATAAAAAAAATCAAAACAAGATAAGATCAAGTCTTGGTCTTGAATCTAGGTCTAAAAAACTTGTCGAGACTATCGAGACTCTCTAAATTCGTAACCGACGTAATTTTTGACAAAACCTCAAGGAGAGTCAGCATTCTAGGGCAGTTTTTGACACTTGAAGCAAGACCGAAGTATCGATAATTGTTTTAGGATCACACATGCCTATTATATATCGTATAAAGTTAATACATTCCAACTAAAATTTGCTTTATGACTTAGGCACCTCAAGCTTTAAGTTGTAGCAACATATGTGTGGCTTTATTAAACAGTTTATTTTCTAATTTTTTTACAAGGAAATAAAAGACAGTTTTAAATATATGATTAAATTTTTTTTTTACTTTTTTATCGATAATTAACGTTAAATTCATAAATTTAAAAAATATTACCGATTCAGCCCTTAAATTTCATACAGATAAGATGAAGTTATTATACAAAATTGTGACATTTTGTGTCAGCTGTCATATTAAATAAGGCGTGCCAATATTTATTTGACTGTATTCCGCTAGTCATACCCATTCATTTGATATCCATGACGAGGGAATTATAAAAAAAAAGATTGTCTCCCATTTTGTTGTTGCCGCCATATTGGATTTTTTATGACGGTACACGCTTAACGCTATTCCGCTGGTGATACCCTTTCATTTGATTCCCATGATGAGGTGGTTAAGAAAAATTAATCCGTTATTTTGTTGTTGCTGCCATATTGGATTCGGTATGACGGTACACCTCTTACGGTGTTCCACTGGTTATATCCTTCCATTTGATACCCATGTCGATGGGATTGTAAAGAAAGAGTGAATCTGCCATAGTGTTGTTACCACCATATTGGATTTACCACCTTAACCAAC
>JAPYYV010010018.1:0-11568 GCA_030522625.1 Copidosoma aretas
GAAATCAGTATCCTTGTAGTCAAAGCATCTGTATATACCAGATAGCTTTATCCTGTTTTGATCATTCCACAGTTTAACAGATAATACTTTCAATTTGTTTATTTCTATGATTTCAGTTTCATGTTTTATCGTGTCCTTCACATAAAATTCAACACCATCAGCATTATTAATTTAACTTTCATTTGTATATTCCATATAATGATCAATATTTATAGAAGTACCTTCTCCAGCTGTTATACAGGCTTCTGTACAAATTATGATATCTGGCTGCACAATAAAATCATTAATAAGAACCTGAAGATTAAGTTTGTTAGAGCCAATATTTCTGATGTTGAACATAAAAATTTGTAGACCCTCATAGTTAACAGAGTTCGCATATTCAGTCGGATTTTTATAGGAATATTCTTTTAATATGATTTCTTCTGGATAGTCAGTACTTTCCATTACTTTGTTTATTAAAATAATCTAAGTTAGGTTCTAGTAAATAATCTGTTTCCTTTATAACTCTACTGAGTAGTCTTTTGAAAGTGGCGCATTTTTTTACTTCACTAGCCCTGTGATTTTCATTTAAAGACAGACCAAATTTTATATTTGCCTCACTACATAGTGTGCACTTTGTAACACCCTTGTCGTTACTAGTACATTTACTTGTTTCATGGTCTCCAGCACATATTGCACATTTCTCCTGGTTCGTACGCTTACCCCTACTGTGAAAATATTTACAACATTTTTTACATCTAGACATATTAAACTTATCATATACTCTGCATCTCTGACAACCTATATACACAAAACCCCTAAGTAAGCACTACTTTTCACTTCTATTATTACATTAGACAGTTCATTTGTATTTGGTTTAAATACATGACTAATTTTAACATCACTGGTCTCAATATCATTCTTTATACACAGTTCACTACAAAGCTCTTCCTTATCCATGCCATCAGTCATACTTACTCCTGTGATTTTTAACAATGGATTTTTTAGTTGTTTCAGATTAACTTTTGCATTTTCAATTATAGTCAATTCATTAGTAAGATGTTCAATTTGGTCGTTTGTTTCACACTGTAATACTATCTTCTCATTGTTTACTTTCTTTAGTAAGTTAACCTTAATTTTCTTTTCTTTCAGTTTCGTTTTGACCTGGTTTAGTATCATGTGAGTTTCTTCTTTTTTATTACTTTTTATAACTAATTTAGTCATCTTTTCTTTAGGCTTTGTGAGCACTTTGTTTCGGTTAAAGTTGTTTATATTAGGGAGTCCTCTTACAGCACATGCATAAGTGCTCCTCTGATTCAATAAATCAATGTGTTGTTCAAGTAGCTCATTTTTGCTCTTTAGTTCTTTATTTACATTTTTCATTTTTTAGTATATGTAAAAGTTCATCACTTACATTACTTCATTTAGTAAAAAATTCTTTTCTTTCATATTCTCTATTTAATTTAAACTACTGTCATCATTATCTATAGTTTGGTTTGAGCACTTTTGTATCAATTTATTTCTTTCAGCTCTTAAGCTTAGGCTTTCTTTTTTATAATATTCTTTTCTTTATTTTACTGTTATTAGGTCATTATTACATTTATCTAACAAATTTACTAATTTACTCACAGTATCTTGAGATCCCAACTCATCTTTAACAAATTTTGATAGTTGAGAGGTTAACTCATCATTGCAACCACATATTATAAATATTCTACACAGTAGGCAAACACAGACTCCCGATTTTGGTTTTTCTTTACAACATGTAAATGATATCGGAGTTGGCAAAGGTCCCAGCTCAACATCAGACGCCATATTTTTGTATATATATTTCTAATATGTTCTTTTTTCTGTGTTTCCAATTTTCTCGAGGTTTGCCCAACATAACCTTAATCCCAGTTATTATAAAAACCTAATAAACCACAAATCTTTTACTGCCATTTTCAATTTCATTCTCACCAAATCTAATACTATAGTTTAATTTATTACCTACGGCAAAAGTTATACTGATAATTTATGGAAAAGACAACCTTGTTGTTTTTTAATTGTACATCGTTTTATGGAAGGGTATAACAATTTATTGTTTTTAGACTATCAACGTTTTTGTGTCATATTTTACGATTTATAAATCGTATTTAAGTATCCTATTATATTCTTAATTTTTCAGCAGGAAAAATAAACAGAGTAGCCATTGTCGCCCCAAATTTTTTTAATAATGATTTGATTTTTAGTCTTGAATTGAGAATCAAATAACCTTATAATTGTACCCATTACTTTAATAATGACTGCTTTTAAATATGTATGAAATAATGAGAGAAATAGTTTAAAATCATGTTTGAAGAACTTTATAGATGCTGCACGTCAATCTCCAGAACGAATGAAAATAGAGCCATGAATTTTTTTAGAGAATATAGCTTATTCAATTCTTTATAGAGAAAAAGTATTACGATCTATGTCAAAAGCTAACCTAACCTCAAAATAAATGTAATATAATGGAAAAAATACGCGTTTATTTATTCGAAATCGTAAATCTCTTAAACAAAAATAGATAGAATCGTAAAACTTTTTGGAACATTTAGCTGCGAATTCGAGGATAACATAAAAACTTTGTTTAATGGCGTGAAGTCATCCCTGTACGTACAAAAATTGGTAAAATAATGATAAATTATTTTTTTTATTTTTTTTTATTATGAATCTTAAATATTCGAAATAAACAGAAATATGATTTTGAAGAAATGAGGTAACAAAACAAAAAATATGCGAAAAAAATTTCCAACTGTATACAAGTATCTGCTAACCTTAAAAAACCTTTAAGTAGTAGAATAGGCAAGTTTGTCTCTTAAAAATCGTAAATGTCCTGAACGAATAAATGTAAAAATAAATATCTTTCTGGAAAATGAGACATATTAGCAAGAAATGAATAAAAATTACGTTTTATAATAAGCACCTATTACCTAACCTACATGGAACAGCGATGCACATTTGTGACGAAAACTACTATTTTTCTTAAAAAAACAGTAAGTATATTGTCCTATTGTGTAAAGGCATAGTCTACAAAAACGGAAAAATTATTGAAAAAAACCATTTTACTTATAATTGTTCGTTTTCTAAACAAATAAATATTTATTGTAGACGATCATGAACTTTTCAAGAACTAAACCAAAGGAGCCGGGAGCACATAAAATATTTTACTTAGTTCTAATAGTATTCATCTTAACCTATAAAATCAGTTATATCATGATAAATACGTGCTTTTCTATTCAGTATCGATAATCTTAGCTAGAAAAATAGACATAATCATAAAATTTCTCGGATCTTTAATCTTATAAAATATATAATCAGTAAAAGCTTAGAACTTTACAGGTATATCCTAACCCACAAGTACAATGAAATTATCAAAACAATTCACGGTTTTACGTATAAAATCTTGAATATTCAGAATGAACAGAGATAAGATCAAATAACTTTCAATGCAATAAACTTTTTGAACCAACAACTGATCAAAAATTTTGTCTACTAGCGCTAACTTTTCTCCCAAATAATAACATGAAAAAATCAATAGAACGATAAATATTTTTTAAAGTGGAATTGTTAATTTTTTGAACAAACAGGGAAGTGTTAAAACAACTTTTAGAAGTATTAGGAATGATAAATAATAAGTAGACAGACATGTCCGTTCCATTATTCAACCGCTTTTAGAGGTTAATGGATATTTTTACAATATAAAAAAAAAAAGTTTGTGTATTTCCTGTTTCATTCTCTTATTGCTTGAAAATCCTATTTCTGTTTGTTTTGAATATTTAAAATTCTTAATGAAAAAAAAAAAGAACAAATTTTTAGATCCAACCATTTTTTGTAAGTTATGGGATAGCTTTATTGATTTGACAGAATTTTGATGTTATCCCCGTATCAACAGCTAAATTTTTCAAAAAGTTTGATAATATCTATTGTCTATGTATTTTCGTTTAAGAGATTTACGATTGCCAATGAGAAAACGCGAATTTTCTCATCATTTTACTTTTTTTTAGGTTGAGGTCCCTTTTGACACCGTTTACGACATTTGTCCTATATTACCAATTAAATTGAGTATGGTCTTTAAAAAGTTTCATGGCTTTATCTCCATACGTTTTAGAGATTTACGATTTTGAAAAAAAAACACTATTTTTGCCCACTGTGTGCCGATGCATTGAGCAAAAATTGTTTCGTGTGCTAGTTATTTGTACATCTTAAAAGAGTGAGCTATTATTAACTTTATAGTGCTTCGATGTATTTGTTATAGGAGTCAAGTTTATTTAAAATGATTTTAGTATTCGTATCTTTAGCAAATAGGGAACAGTCATCCTCGTTCCTTCTTTCAACTAGAATTGTGTCAGTTCATGCTACATAAGTACCTTCTTTCAACTAATACTGACACTAATGACAATAATCTTTTATGATATATAGTCACCTAGGACGAACAAGATACTACTTACAGAAAAATGGTTGTATCTCGAAGCAGCGAATGAATAATCGAATGTTTTTTTTCCACAGCGATGTATCCGAGACATTGATTTTTTCCCGCAAATCTATAATCATTTTGTTCTTTGAAAGCCTATTTACAGCATTTTTTTCTGCGGCGCCAAGATATTACCTTTTCCCAGAGTGCTAAGATAGTACCTTTATCCTAGCAGCACCGAAATAGTACCTTTTTCCCCGCTGCGCCGGGATAGCACCTTCCTCAGTGCAAACTCAAGACAGTGCCTTGTTTAGCATAAAACCGAGATGGTACCATTTTTAGTGGAAATTCGGAATTTCACCTTGTCCCTCCAAGGCAACGATATGATTATGAGGTCGCTATAGTGGTGAAACATCGATATGTGTGTGATTTTATAAAAAACAAGCACTTGATACTTAGCTTTATTATTTGTTCTTAAAGATTGTTACTTATGAGGAGTAAGATTAGAAGAGGTGTTCTTGATTCCCCTCGCCCGAGTCCATTCGCCCGAGTATACAACACCCCAATGTACTATTCGCCCGAGTAACATATCACCCGAGTAACTGTTTGCTTGAATAACATTTTGCCCGTTGGACAATTTGCCCAAATTACGTTTCGCCTGAGCGCCTATGCACCCGAATAATAAAAATATGAAATGCTCCAAAGTACATAATTAAAAATAAAGCAACCAAATTTATATAACCTATGGCTACTCCCTTAAAATTTTTAGTCCGTTCGACTGCGTAACCTCCAACTACAAAGTTGAGTTTCAAATACAAAATCTATTGTTCAAAGTTTAAAAAAAAAATACCCATCAGCTTAAATTTTAGTTGCAAATAAAAAATTTCTTGTTAAATTTTTTAAAAATAAACCCGAAAAATAAATGAAGAACCAAAAGTTATACATGGAAAACGACTTTTCTTGGGCGGTCTTATATACATGCGATCATGTTTCCCTGAAAAAAAAAGTTCCTACTATGAATGCTACAAACTAAGAAAAGGGGATTGCAAAGCTTGAGCTACAACAGAATCGTCTGGTGGGGGTAATTTTACTGCAATGAAAGGACCGTGTAAATCAGAACATAGCCCCTCCCCCTAATCGCGAATTAGCAGAGGCTGAGATAATTAGAATGAATTTGAAGGGCATCCAGAGCGAATGACTTTGAAGCGAATCAAGATACACTGGCTTTTTCAATATTACATGTAACATGGGCCGCAGATGATGACAAAAGTTAAAAACGCATTATATGGGTGGATCAACGTTAAAATCGCTTTTTTTTTTTGTATTTCGATTATATCTGGTTAAAAGTAGGAAATACGGCAGGAATAAAAATTCTATCAGGTAAAGCTGAAAATTTCCTATCAATTTCGTTTTTTAAATATGTTACAACTAGCAGCAATTGTAACCTCCATCGACAGTACACATAGTATACTGGTGCTTGACACTTATCCACGATTTCTCTTAGTAGAGTTTTGCTGATGAGTGCCTGTACACGATTCGAGTCCATGGGATTTTTTTTTATTCTATGTATCTGACCTCCTGAAAACGATAAACTATGGTGTGTGTCTCTATTCGTCTGGAATTATTTGTTATTGACAATTTTTAATAACAAATTGAAAAATCAATCTTTTTTGCTTGATAAAAGTTACTTTAGGTTATTCGGCTCATTTTATGTCGAAATACTTATTTGAACATTTATCGTAAACTCATTACTTTTCGAGTAAAAATCCCTAAAGTTCGAAAAAATAGCGTTTTTGCAATCTTCAACGACGTATTACTTAGCTGTAACTGCATCATTTTCAACTTGTCTGGACTCAAATGGTACCTTTAGATGTGTACTTTAAGATAAAAAAAGATTTTTAACAATCAACAGCTTGGCAACCACGGTATTGTTTATTAACGCACTGTTGTTTTTATACTAACTGCCCGTGGACGTGTATACCTGTATATGCATCTATATATAGGTATACTTACAGTGCATGCATTAATTAACAGTACTGCGGTTGCCAAGCTGCGGATTGTTATAAGTTTTTTTTATTTTAAACTGCACTTCTAAAGGTACCATTTGAGCTCATGTGAGTTGAAAATAATGTAGTAACAGCTGAGTGATACGCCGTTGAAGATCGTAAATGCGATATTTTGTCGAACTTTAGGAATTTTTTACTCGAAAAGTATTGAGTTAACGAAAAATGTTTAAATAAGCATTTCGACGTATAATGAGCCAAATAGTCTGGAGAAATTTTTTTTAAGCAAAAAAAATCAATTGTCTCATTTGTTATTAAAAATTGTCAATAACAATTAATTCCAGACAAATAAAGACAGACGCCATGGTTTATCGTATTCAGGAGGTGAATATACATAAAATAAAAAAAAATCCCATGTACTCAAATCGCGTACGGGCACTTATCGGCAAAACTCTACTATCTGTCTCACTTACTCTTTCAGTTGAGGCCAAGAATACCCTCGTCAACTTTTTTCTTAAAATTTTGCGGCTATCGTAGCATATTTAAATAACAAAATCTATAAGAGTTTTCTGCTTTGCGTGTTGGGATTTTTTTTGGTCATATACCTTACCGCTGACTACATCTAAGGAATCCAAGATTTAAAACGTGATTTCAATATTGATTTACTGGTTTCATAATTTAAAAACTATTGTTTTCATTAACAGTGGCCCAAATTACATATAACATAAGAAAACTCACCGTACCCCACTAAATCATTATTCAAAGGTTCCAGTATACTAGTATAACCACCGAGCTAAGCAATGATTGAGTGCAGCCTGTGGAGCCGACGTGAGGCGAAGAGCGCCGACGCACGACATAACGGATCGTGCAAAGTCAGTGGAGATGGCAAGACACGTCACAACGGCAAGAGACGTTTTACTCTAAACCACCGCATTAAATATTTTACATCAAAAAGTTTAAATTGCAAGAGAATCTGATTAACGGAGCCTTTGTCATCAATAATCACTTTATTACTAAACTAAAACATGAGGCACGTGAGTTTAGTGCAGGATTATCTGATAATAAACAAATTCGTTACAATTTGTGCCTTGATAGTTAAATTAGATTAAACGAACAGTGAGCAAAAGAAGCCATCTGGTTCCGTTGTTTATATAAAAAAAAACATATTTCTTATTAATTAAACCAAGCACATAAGTGCTCCGGGTTGACAGATTAAAATACCAATCTCATGAATAATAGTCACTAATTAAAATGTAATATATTTAGTACTTTAGGTCATTACTCGCTTGAAAAAACTACATGGGTTTGCCACATAGAAAAACCATGTAGTAAGCCATGTGGGAACACTATGTGGGAAAACCATGTAGTATTTGTCTCAAATTCCCATAAGAAAAAAGAATGTGTTAGTACCACGTAGAAGCTACGTGAGAAGAGTATAAGAGAGCGCCACATTTCGTCTAATTTCTAAGTATAATATCCACAAAAGTACCACGGTCTTCCTCATGAGGTTTTCCCACATACTTTTTTCACATGTAGATTTAAGACAAACACCTCGTGGTTTTTCCACGTGGTATTACCACATTATTTATTACATGGTTTTCCTATGTGGAAAACCCATGTGGTTTTTTCAACGAGTAGGTATCAGCGGTTTTTTATGAATAATAACGTTAAAAATTAGAACGCGATCAAATTCAGGGCTCAGGGTCATTAGGTATTTGTTCTTTCGTTTTTAATAATAATGTTAATAACTAAAACGTGAGGAAATTTAGCGCATTGTGCCCTTGGATGTTTACGATTTTATTACAAATAAGGAAGTTGGTATTTAAAATGCAATAAAACTCAGTGCTCTGACTTATCAGGTATTAGCTGTTTTATTATACATAATAACGTTAACAATTAGAACTCAAGAAAATGGAGTATTCTAGGGCAGCAGGTATTTTCTGTATTGCTATAAATAATATCGTTATTTATTGAAAGGCGAGAAAATTCAGCGCTCTGGATCATAAGGTATCAGCTGTTGTGTTATGAATAATGGCGTTGATAATTTGAATGCTGAGCCGTTTAGTGCTCTGGGTTATTAGGTTATACATTATAATTGTGGTTTTTGTTTTTACAGTTAGTAAGGAGTGTCTGTTTTCTCTGTAGCGCGATGTTTTGTGTCTTTTTTCGTCGGAATGCAGTGAGAAGTCTGTCTTCGTCGCACAATTTTCGTTGTGCCTAGCTACTTTGAACCATTTCGGCTAGGCGTATCTTTGTCATGATATTATCCTTGTCAATATATTCGACAATCGTAAAGCTTATTGTTATTACAAATTATTTATTTCTACTTTACGACATCCCAAGGTTGGAATTAGGATTTTATTAATACGTTGTAATAGCTATAAGTCTATTCGAATAACATATGAAGCTGTTGCATATTGCAGCATTTCAGATGTGCACCTGGAACAAAGCTGTAGTTATGGTAGTGGCAGTGGAGATAGCCGCAAAACAAAATCATCTCTTAGCGTCGAGAGTGGTGGAAGCAGCAGTGGTCGAAGGGGAATACTTACCTGGGCTCCACTGACTGGTAGTGCAGAGGGCTCAACACTGACTTGGACAGAAGGTACACCTTCTTTTACTGAAAGCTCCAGCAGTGGTGAGATATGTACGTACATCGTGCATTCTATTTTTTTATAGTATAATCGTCAGAAAAACAGATGAAAAATAGATAAGCATAATTAATATACTTATAAAGACAAGTAGACTGTCTGTTTCTTTTATGTTTCACATGTTATCATGTAAACATGAGCATATGCTTTTCTTTTTATTATTTTTAAACTCTAGATGAATCTTGACATTGTAATATCTCACCTAACAGTTAATCTCGTACACCCTTATAAACCTTACCGCTTCTGTCCGTAACTCAATTTTTGATGAATAAAAATCTCCCCGGTTATAGTAAAAGTACAAGTATTCTACTGTGGTTCTAAATAGTCAGTGATGAATCGATAGTAATTTTTTGTCCGTACCGGTTGTAAATAATCGGCCAGATCATTTTATTGTTCTAGAATGAATTTTTTTATTACTCTTATTACTAGTAGGATGTACCAGCCATGCTAAAACACAAACAAGTAACTTTTTATTTAAAACTCACAAATAGATTTCACTAGAACATGTTTTTATTATAACCAGGATTTTACTTAAAATTTAAATGAATTCATAACATACATCAAAGAATAAATATTTTCTAGAGTATTTGCTATAGCATACACAACATCATTAATAGTGCTGACAAAAGGATAAAAAGAGAACCAGGTCATAAACTTAAGTGTTTTCCAACTTTTTTTTAATCTGTGCTCAGTTAAGTGCACAATTGTTTGACATCATTCAAGAATTATAATATATCTTATCCTGAGCAGAAATTAATTTAAAAGTGTCTAAAAAAGGTGTCTCAGTAGATCTCTTCTAATTATATCTCACTCATTTTATAAGCTTATTAAAGCTAGCTTTTCAAAAAAACTTTATCACACTTTTTATTAATATGTTTTAAACATCAAAACTCTCACAAAATCTTATGATGGTCAATCGCTTTAAAATGATCGAGCCGCAGGAATCTTACGTGCGACATACATACTGCATCAAATTTGTAATCACAATAAATCCAAGTCAACATGATACAGCTTCTATAATTGTGCGCTACGCATGCGTTTAGTACACGCATACTAGTACAAGTATCACATAAGCTTCGGGCCATCATGCCTATTGACCGATCTGCTAAGATCATCACTGAGTAGGCATTGTACTTATTTTGAAGTGATCATGCTTTTATTTTGCTAAAGCGATGATTAAACCAAATTTTTTCTCGTATGGCGTGGTTAGCTGAAGATTTTTTAAGAAAATAAAATGAAAGAAAATAAATCATATCAAATTATATTTATTGTAAGTTGTATTGTTGAATTCGTAAACGTAAAGTAGGACTTATTGAATAAAACAATTAAAACTTCATGATGGTTAGTAAAGTTTTAATCCAGCACAACACAAACTATTTTATTAATTTAAGTCTTGCTCAAATGTGCGTTTACTTGTCAAACATATCATGCTATCATTTCTTACCAATTTTTTTATATCAATCAAGAGGACGTCGCACAGTGGACTATCTTACAATTTTATATTCAAAACCTAATATCTCAAAAACGGAAATAGATAGAAGGTTGATTTTTTTTTAATTCTTTGGTTTATGGTACATAATTGAGGAAAAATAATCATAAGGTGGCAAAACCATAACATAACCTACAAATTTTACTTTAACCTTGAATTTTTGGATATCTTGAAAATGAAAACAGATAGAAGGTTGGATTTCTTTCAGTCTTTTGTTTTTTTCAAACAGAATACAAAAAAATATTTATCAGGAAGAAAAAGGAAAACCTAGCCTATAAATTGACCCTAATATTAAATTTTAAATTATTTCAAGACCGCAAGCAGATACAAAGATGGTTTTTTTTTTATTTCCTTTTCTTTGAAGAAACGAAAGCAGAAAAGATAATTTATTATACTGAAAAATATAAACCTAACCTATAAATTGTGCTTAATCTTCAATTTTGAATTTTCTCGGGAACGCAAACAAATGCAAAGTTGTCTTTTTTTTTTTTTATATCCAAACCTAATATCTCGAGAACGAAAACAGATAAGAGGTTGATTTTTTTTTTTAATTCTTTGGTTTATGATACAGAATTAAGGAAAAATATTAATAAGGTGGCAAAATCATAACATAACCTACAAATTTCATTTAAACGAGAATTTGTGAATATCTTGAAAACCCAGCAAGTTACATGCTTTAGACGTTAAAATCCTATTACGTTACATGCTTCAAACCATTAACTCCCTGTAAGTTACATATTTTAGACAATCGGAACCCAATACATGACATGCTTTAGATGTTAAAAACCATATAAATTATATGATTCAGACGTTAAAAACATCGTAAATTATGTGTTTATAATATAACGTTTACCCTGCTGTGTTTTGAACATCTGGACCACGTATGTTACTGGGTTATGAACTTCTGAAGTATGAAACTTACTGGATTTTAAAGGTTTGAAGCATGTAACTTACAGGGTCATGAACGCCTGAGGCATGTAACTTACTGGATTTTAACGGTTTGAAGCCTGTAAC
>JAPYYV010010019.1:0-16059 GCA_030522625.1 Copidosoma aretas
TTTCATAATAAAATTTTCTTATGATTTCATTACACATAAGTTCAAGAATTTCATTATGGATTTTCCAACTAGTCCATGATTTAGCTTTGCAAAGCCATTTATTTAGATCTAGATCTCTTGATTTAAAAACTTCGAGTAAATATATGAAATTTCTTTTGTCATCATCATGACCTCTGATTGCTTTATTTTGTCGAGCTAAATACATCATAGCTTTAAAAATTTGTTCTAAGCCATTTCGTGCGGAATTCTGCTCAGTGTTCAATTGGTTATTCAGCTGAACTTCAATTGGATCATTTTTTTCTGCATGAATTGTATTTTCCAACGAAAAAATGTGATCTTTGGATTTTTCATGATCCCTAAATTTTTGTAGAGCCTTGTGCCAAGAACAAAATCCTTTTTCGCAAAACGCGTTTTTTGACCGATCGATAAGATTTTTCATTTCTATGCAGATTTTACACAATACTCCAAGTCCTGGTACTTTTATGAGCCACGAAAATTGCTTAAGCCACTCTTCTTGAAAAAAACGTTTTTTCTGTCCAATTATTTCAACGGGCATTCCTAATTTGTCGCATATTGAAAAAAAACTAATACCTGAAGTTGTTTTCCCTGGATCTAAAAAGCAAACCAATAATTTTTTAGCAACTTGTCTTTCATTTCATTTAGTTGTATACTCTACCTTTTTCCGGAGTTTTCTGTGTGTCCATGTGAGTAGAAGCAGAATCTTGTTCATCAGGATTATCTTCAGCTTCTTCAGATACATTCTGACCACCCATTTCACTGAACTTTCGTTTGGTGCCCTTTTGCAATCACTTGAGGAGACTTATTTTAAACAGTATTTATAACTTCACTTGCACAACTATAATATTTACAACTACACAACATAAAACCAATATGAAACTCAATGCTTTAACTTAACACTGTAAAATACGAACTCATACCGGCATACCGCTCATGCGTTGATGCGTGTACTATGTATACTGTTCACGCCAAACGTGAACTTTTAATTTTAATTTCTAATTTCATTTTAGCTTAGTATTTGGCATGTAATTCAATAGCTAAATTTCTTAGAATTCTTAACAATAGACTCAATTATATTCAAATTCAAAATTTGTTATCTTTAAATGGCCTAATACTTTTGCCATTGTATTTACTTAGTTACACTTTTCCTTCGAATTCAAATTATCAGTTTAAACCTTTGCTTTTCTTATCTGTATTACTGTAATACTGTTATGGTATTGTAACGCTTTTCGGTGACTAAAATGTATTATGTAAATTCTGATTTTAGAACTTGTATTTATAATAATCACCCGTTCAAGCGGGGACAAAATTCTCTCTAAATAGGAATATTCCTCAAAATCATTGAAAAATTATGAAATTGTATTGTAAGCTGACCAACCGGAGAACAAGTAAAAAATGGCAGCATGTTTTAAGAAACTACTATCTCATTTCTGCCCTGCATTCCCACAGCGTTAGCCCTAAAAAAAAAATATTTTAATAAATTAATTAAGAATGGAAAAATAATCCTAACAAACTGGATATATTACTAACAAAAAATGCGCTCTTAATTGGCATCACCTTTAAAATTTAAATTGCGACGAACCAACTAATATAAGACTTTTATTGCAGACTAAAAGTTAAATAAAGATGCAAAAAGTGTAGAAAAAGAAGAATTTATCAAAATGTATAAGTAACATTCATACAACCTTCATTTTTTTTAGTCTGATCATGAAATACTATATTTTATTAGAAGGTACTAAATTTTCAATAGCTTATCTTTCAAAATACTATGTTCATCAGACAAATAATATTAAAAAATTTGAATAGTGCTAGTCTTCGTCGGGAGGAATCGACATACTTATTTAGGATTCGAGGGCACCCCCTGACAAATGGTAGTTGTTGCGCCCATGATCAAGAGAAGATCATATTGAATGTAAGTGAGAAATAATAGTAATTCGTACCAAACGAGTTTCGAAATATTAGCCAGGCAGCCTGCTTTTGATTTCCAATCGGAATAGTGATCTTTAAATATTTTTTACAATTTTAATCAACTGAGACTGAGGTATAGAAGAGCCTTTCAAAACAGCATCGAGAATCCACTAATTTAACTCATCTTTTGTTATTAGGTAAGGACAATTAACAAATCTGGTTTTTTATGTATTTATTTTTAATTTTGCCTTTCTAAATTGTTGACAGAATGCTATATTTAGCTGAAATATTGCTAATAATCCATGCTCCTGTCTTAATTTTTTCTAAAGCTTGAGTGATCCTTTCTGAAGAATTATACAATCTAGGTTTATCTCTTTTAATTTCGAGAAAGACACTTGTATCTCGTTTTTCTAATAAGCTTAATCTTTTCCTATTTTTGCTTTTTTTGATACTTTTATTGTGATGGATGAAACATATTAACAGAGCAAAGATGATTGAATCGACATCTGGTTTTAGACTAGAATTGAGGTTATAGTCGTATCTGTCATCACGCGGTAAGTGGTGTGTGGTAATAAGAACACGTACGGTGATTGGGGTGCGGTAATAGGATCAGCTGTACGGTGATTAGGAACGCGATTTTAAGTTCATATTTATATTATAAAATGAATTTGATGGGCACATATTAATAAAATATTTTTTTGTACATTCTAGGAACCTTAAACAATGAGTTAAGATGTTTTGAGCCAAGATTTGGCGTCAAACCATCTCTGATAATAATAAGACTTTCATACATAATTAATACTATAATTTCCCGTGTTGTTACCACAGTTATTTTTATTTTTTCAGCATATTATGTCAATTGAAGTCAAATGGTAATTTGCATATTTTATTCCAATTTTCAGCTCACTCTGTGCCAAAGTCTTTTAAAGAATGGCAGAAAACATAATTATGGTTAGCATTGAATAATTTACAAAGGGTAATTTGCTTACACTGCACGGAAGTCATTGAGAAGGAGTTGCCTATACCTAACAATAACTATATCATTACATCCAAAAAAGCTTTTGATAATAAAGGATTTAATACTTGGAAAAACGCTGTGATAGCATTTAAAAAAAAGGGTCAGAGTTACATTTTATTGCTTTTGAAGAAATGTCAAAACAAGATTAGCCAAGTATTTTAGATCATCTTACTGCGGCAAAACAAGTGTTGATAAGAAAATATAGTAGCTTCAACAAAAATTTTGACGTCTAGAATCTCGTAGCTGAACGAGGTTAAGCTCTTAAAGGTCATACTGATGACCATTCAAATTAAATACAACTTTTAAGAACAAGAGCAGAAAATGAATCTGAACTTCATCACTGATTAATAAGAAAGGACATAAGTGGCTTCATCATTCGATTGAAGATGAAATCGTTTATGTAGTTTCTCAAGAAATCATAAAAATGATTATATCTGAAATAAAAGCAGCGAAAACATTCTCTCTGAATCAAATGTTTCACGACTCGAACACGTTTCTATTTGTATACGTACATCATCTGATGATTTACCGGCCCCTGAAAATTTCATGGGATTTATTAATAAAGCCGACACTGAAGCGGAAACCTTACTTGCTCTTGTACTGAAATTTATAAACGAACTGTCACTTAATATTAATGATCTTAGAGGTCAGTGTTAAGACGGAGCAAGTAAACTCTCTGTCAAACTATCTGGCTTACAAGCACGCATACGACAAATCGAGCAAATCGAGCCAAGAGCTTTGTTTATGCATTGCTGTGCTCACAGTCTGAACTTAGTGGTGCAAGATACTCTTAAAGACATAACATTTGCAAGAATTTTTATTGGATTGGCAAAAGAGATGATAAATTTTATTGGAGAGTCACCAAAAAGACTGCATAAATTTAAAGAATTACAAAAAGAAATCATAGATGATCCACTTTATTTATCTTCTTAATAACCAACAAGTTACTTAAGAATTTATTTAAATTGAAAATTTTTTATATAATTTGTAAATTAGTGTAAATACTTGATTTTTTTTTTTTTTAGATAAGTCATAAGATTAAGTCGCTAAGACCTACTCATAGAAACGACAATTATGAACATATGATTGAATTTTTGGAAAACGGTGGTACGTCGCATGATGATGAGTCTAAATTTGATGCCATTCGGGCAAACGTTACTGATACTGCAACGAAATAAGGCATCGAGGATCCCAATGTCTTATGAAACAGAAAAATTCCAAAGAACTTGGATTTATCTAATTCAAGAGATATTCAAAACGGCCAATGATTATCATAAAAAGCAGCATGATGAAATTATTGATCATACAGTTATGGCGTTAGTAGATAGATTTGATACAGAAACAATCAGAACAATGAACACATTTGAAAAGTTTGTGATTGGGTTTACTGACGTAGATGTTAAAGTATTTACAGAATTTTATAATAATTATTTGCCTAATTGTGAGCCTGAATTTGATTCAGACAAATTGATTCAACAAAGAAACATTTTTATCGACTCTGCAAGACACCAAAGAAATCGATTCGAAGTTTAAAAGATGTGTTTTTTTTATAAAAAAATGACGCTCTTCGTGATATATTAAACGAAATTACAAAATTCATAAAAAAATTTTAATTACTATTCCAACTTTGTCTTGCACAAACGAAAGATGGTTCTCAGCTCTAAAACAACTTAAAAGTTAAGTAAGGTCATTAATGCTCCAAACGCGGTTGAATGATCTGGCGATCATACACATCCAACAAGATTTCTTAGAACAATTAGACTCAGTAGAAATCATAAATATAATCATTAAAAAAAATTGTCAATGATCATTTACATTTGCTATTGCATAAATATATTAATAAATAGAATCATCTTAAATTTTTGTTTTATCATTAAAAAGTAATTAATCAACTTTCCTTTACAAGTTACGATTCTGATTTCTACTACACGTTGATTAACAAAGTCAGACTATCATTTTTAATTAAATGTTTGTTCAATTCATTTATTTAATAAAATGTATTCTTGTTCAGCGATACATTCGGCCATAGGGCTAACTCCCTAGTATAAACTTTCCTACTCATAACCTATACTTCTATGAATATTATGTGTGTATCTATTGACTCCAAAAAATTTGGGTTGACTTCTCATCGACCCCTCTCCACCTTAAATCCCTACCAGACTCCCCCCTACCTCCCCACAGCTCTTTCCTAAACTTCTTTTTTGTTTCTACGTGAATTTTGACCACACTATTACTTTCTTAGACAAAATTATTCAGTCATACTTTCAATAAATTTTAGGTTTTACAGTTGTAAGTAAAGTATATATTTTAATCTTAATTCAAATGAGACATTAAAAAAGGAACCCAAACATCTTACATAATTTAAATAAATATCTTTCTATATTATAAATTTGTATTGCTTTAGAGTGAGTACTAGCGTAGAAAATGTTCTATTCATCTCCTACCTAACACATCCACTCCTTATAATCTCAGTTTTATTTTTCAATACAATTTTTATAGGATTGAATTTGATAATAATAATGAAGAAAGAACTATTATATTTTGAAGAGTGTAAAGAGCTAATATTTGCTTGATAACCATAGAACTACAGGGTGACCAGTTAGTACTTTAACAGCAGAAAGCAGTGAATGTAATGATTTGTGATGATTGAAACTAATGTTATGGTCCAATTTTTAGTGCAGTAGTTTTTAAACTACAACCATTACTGAATAAGGGGCGTTTAACCCATTTAGAACGCTTTTCGCTATCGCGCGGACAGTCATAAGAAGCGGCGTTGCCACGTAGTGGAGTATCAATGTAGGTAAAGTAGAACGGCTACTACTATCTCTACTTCATTCCCCGGTAGATGGCATATACACTGGTTGTCGCCGTACAGCACTGCGTCTACTAGAACTTATACTCACGAATCTCGCTCAAGTCCCACTCAAGTACCGCCCAAGTACCGCACAAGTCTCGCGCAAGTACAGCACAAGTACTTGGGCAGTACTTGAGCGGGACTTCGGTGGGACATCGGTAGGACTTGGGACTTGAGCGGTACTTGTGCTTTACTTGAACGGGACTTGATCAGGACTTGTGCGGCACTTGGGCGGTACTTGGGTGGTACTTGTGTGGTACTTGAGCGGTACTTGAGCGGAACTTGTGCGGTACTTGGGTGGTACTTGAGCGGGACTTGAGCGGAACTTGAGCGGGAATTGAGCGGTACTTGAGCGGAACTTGAGCGGTACTTGAGCGGGACTTGTGCGGTGCTTGGGCGGTTCTTGAGCAGGACTTGAGCGGGACTTGTGAGTATAACTTCTAGTAGACGCAGTGCTGCAGAGCGACAACCAGTGTATATGCCATCTACCGGCAAATGTAGTAGTGGCAGTAGTAGTAGCCGTTCTGCTTTACTTACTTTGATTCTCCACTACGTGACAACGCCGCTTCTTATGACTGCCCATGCCATAGCGAAAAGCGTGCTGAATGGGATAAACATCCCTTATTTATTAATGTTTGTAGTTTATATACTACTGAACTAAAAATTATATCATAATATTACTTGAAATTATGACACATCCTTCCATTCACTGTTTCACTCTGTTCAAGTACTAACTGATGATCCTGTATATGATACATTCAATTTGGTCTTTTTTATACTTAATTAAATAAGGAATCAGCTCCTGTAAAAATAATTTTATAATATTCAAGTATAGAATGCAATAAAAATACCACACGTCATGATTATGTTAAAATAAATTGTCATTTTTTATTTTCATTCCATGATTTTATGTGTCTTTTCAAGTGTTATGCTCGTGAGTAACCTTTACCGCAATTTTGACAAATTTTTTTGTCAAAGTTTTTCTCATAGCATTTCTTATGTCTTTCCCCGTTGTAAAAATTCACGTGGAATTCCACGTGGAACATTTTCATGGAATTCTACGAGAAAAAATAACCCAGGGGACAGCGAGTAATTAATATATTTAAATAAATTAATGATTAAATAGCAACATAACCAGAAGCCCAAGCTTCTTAACCCAGTAACCTGAGGAACAGCGAGAAATTAATATATTCGAATGAATTAATGATTGAATAACAGCATGAACTTAATTCCAAGCTTCTTAACCCAGTAAGCCAGGGGACAGTGAGTTTTTATTATATAATTATTGAAATAGAAGGCTAGGGATGTAGGTAATATTGTAATTTTATTATTTTGCTTAATTATAATACTATCAACTCAGCGTTCCCCGGGTTACTAAGTTAAGAAACTTGGGATTTAGGTTATGTGTTATCCAATCATTAATTTATTCAAATAATATATTATTAACTCGTTATCTCCTGGGTTACTGGGTTAAGAAGCTTGGGATTGAGGTTATGTTGCTATTCAATCATTGATTTATTTAAATATATTATTAACTTGCTGTCCCCCGGGTTATTTTTCCTCGTGGAATTCCACGAAGATGTCCCACGTAAAAATTTTTTCTGAAGAAGTGTCACATTTTGTACATTTGGATTTTTTCCTATCTTTTTACATTCTTTACTGTAACGTAAATAATTGTTTTTCTTTTATTATAATAATTGTACAGTAATCACAACGATATAACTTTTTTTATGAATTTTTTCATGTCTTAATAATGATTCTTCACTTGAAAATTTTAGTTGACACCTTTTTACGTTGATAAGCTTTGGTTTTCATGATGATATTTCTAAATCAGATTAATGGTGAGCGTATTTTTAGTAATAAAAAAATTAGAAATGTATCACTTTAATTCTTATTATAAGATCATGGATTTTTATTGTTCAAAAAAAAAAAAATTTAATGTAAAATTAATAAAAGGAATCAACTGTTGTTGTAGTAAGTCGGGCTCTGGTATTTATTAAATTTTGTTAAAATAATGTTTATCGTAGCCTTTTTGTACCAGTGTTATGCGCAGAATAAACTGTCTATTACCTTTTTTCCTTCAGCTATTATTTTAGCTTCGATGTTGTATTTAAATAATTTTATAATTATTAATCTTGTCCCATTGCAAAGTTCTTGTGATTTATTTAAGTTTCTTATCAACATTACAACAGCATTAACTTTAAAATTTAATTCACGTGGCGAAAAACCTTCTCAAATACTATTCAAATACTCTGTTTGAAAGTTTATGCAAATATTTCTATCTACTCTTTTGTTAATTGCATCATCAATACTGTAATACGTTACTAAGTATTTCGTCATACAAATCAAAATTTTTTTGTTTAAAAATGTGTGTATTCATTATGGGATGTTGGAAAAGCGCGACTTGATGTAGAATCATCAATGTAATTAGAAACTTTAGACCATACATAATTTATTTTCTACTCATGAGGAATTTTAAAATTTCTAATTTTTGCTTCTACGATGTGCAATAATAATGACGAGAATTTGTTATCTATTAAACGATTTCAAGTAAAAAATACATAATAATCGCCAAAGATTAGAATGTTTTATAGTTTTTCGAATGATTGTGATCCTGTGTCCTTTTTTGACTACTAGGAAAATTTGACGAAGGGCTCCACCCAAAGTTATTATTTTATTTCTGAAAGGTTTTTATCATTTGAAGAATCTTTCAAAGTTCTATTAACTATTTCTAATGCCCTTTTTGGAATCAGAGAAGCTTCGTCCCAAATAATTATTTCTACTTTACGTAATTTTTGTTTATCTGAATGTAATTGGAGGAACGAACTCTCTATAGTACTTAAATCTAAAGGAAGTCTAAAATTTCCGTAAGTAGTAATTCCCTTAGAAAGTTAAAAAGAAGCGATTCGTGTCCAAGGCATCGTTGAAAGTTTTTTTCCAATTGATAAGAAATAGTAGATTTATGTTTTGTATGAAAATGTAGGACAATCAATAATAAAATTTTTGTTTCACACCTTGCGCAATTTTGCAACCCTGGTACACCATCGGTAGAGAAAAAAGGATCCGATACTTAAGTGCATTCGACTAGGAGGGTTCCAACGAGGGCCCGGGGATCGCCCTGGAGGGATGCGTATTTGTGATAAAAACTATCTTCAAATTTTATAATTTCTTGAAAATTAGATTTTTATCATTGGTTATTTCTGAAAACATTTCATAAAATTTATGTATATAATCTCATCTTTGTCACTATAAACATTTATTTTTATCGATTCTGTTGGTTCTGACCCGTTTTAATCTTTAGAAGACATTTTTTCAGACATAAAAATTTTAATGCGTTTTGATTTGGTAAAGAAATGAGACATCTACAAAAATAAAAGACATAATTGTTAAAAATCATGTTAATAGTAAGGAAATATCATGCACATAAGTGGCGAATCCCATTGTTTCTACCAAGGTTGTACCAGGGTTGCAAAAGTGCCCAAGATAGAAAAAAATATTTTTTAAATCATCCACTAGCTGTCATTATTTTAAGACTATTTCCATTAATAAATCGATTGCAGATTGAACAATATAATACGTGGCATTAGCCATTGTATCCTAAAAAAAATTTAATTCATGTTTTTCATTCAAAACAAACTTTTATTTTTTTTTCAGTTACATCAGAAAATTATTGTTTTTGAACAAAAGAAATGAAAAAAAAAAAAAAATAATAATAAAAACCAGTCACTCTCAACAAATACGTACTTTATATACAAAAATTTCTTGGGACATTTCAAAAATGATTGCTGTAAATCATTTGACCACAAAAATTAAGTGCTTAGAAATATGTTGATTAAAAAAAACTGTAAGCTTTGTTACAATCATACCTCTTACAATAGTTGTTAGTCGCTTTTTTGGGCATTTTTTAAATTTGGTGCCAAAAATGATTTTCCCTACCTTGGATATTTTTAAGAGGCTGGTGTGCCCTCGCCACTAATGTGCATCTGACCAGGGCAAACACAGCAGTCCCTAGGGCGCTAGTGGACTATGTTGAAATTTTTTTTTCAAAACCTAATATCTCAAGAACAAAAAAAGATAGACCGATAAATTTTTTTTTTAATTAAGGCTTATCAAATTGTAAAACAAGGAAAATTAATAAGAACACCTATACAGTCGATCCTAACCTCAAAATCTAGATTATGTTAGCGTTTTTTTTCTAATTTTGTATTATATTTTGATATACGAGCTTTTGAACTTATCAAATGTCCATGAATCTAGGATCTAAACAAAAAAAACATAAGTATGAGATGTTCCAATGCAAATTTTTGAAAATGGTGCATCCAATATGGCACCCGGGGACCTGTTTGAAATTAATCTTCACAACCTAGCATTCTAAAAAATAAATAAGACTGACTAATGGATTTTTTTATCAATTCAAGCTTATGTAATTCGAAATAATGAATAAATATCTAGAAAACCCCTATACAGTTGATTATAATCTCAAAATCATGGTTATGGTACCTTTTTCTTTTTTTTTTTTAATTTTTGTATTATATTTTGATAAACAAGCTTTCAAACTTATGAAATCCCCATAGGCTTAGAACTTATACGAAAAAGTTATATGTACAAGATGTCCGAAGGATAATTTCTCAGAATGGTGGATTCAAGATAGCACGGTGCCCTGTTTTAGATCTATCTCAAAAACCTTGAATCTTTAAAACTGAGTAAGATTGACTAATGGATTTTTTTTAAATTTAAGCCTATTTAAGTCAAAATGAATGATAATTATCTAGAAAACACTTATACAGTAGATCCTAACCTCAAAAGTTAGGTTATGTTACCGTTCTTTTCAATTTTTTTTGATGTTTTTATATACGAGCTTTTGAACTAATGACATAGCCATGACATTAGAACTTGGACAAAAGAGACATAAGCACAAAATGTTCCGATGTTTATATTCCAAAATATTGGATTCAATATGGCGCCCAGTGCCCTGTTTGAGATCTATCTTCAAAATCTAGCATTTTGAATATTAAATACAATAGAGTCATGGATTCTTTTAATATTTAGGCCTGTTTGATGGGGAATGAAGAAAAATTATAGGAGAACGCAACTTAATAGTGTCCTATCTCAAGAGAATGAATTTTCACAACAGAGCTACTATTAGGACTTTTTAACTCCACGCTCAGTACTACCAGAATTTAAAGATTCAGGGAGTTTGACCGAGAGCCATTTTTTGCAAGGATCTTGCAGGATCCTTTGGTGCAGAAATCTATTTACAAATCTGTAACAGATCTAATTTAGTACTGTCGAATTATAGGTGGGAGCTCCATAACTTTACTCAAAGCACATGCATACGGTCATTGGGCAACACGTTATTTTCTATGTATGGTTTATTCAATAGTTGAAAAGCGCACCAGCTCATTTGGTTAAAGGTTATTTGCTAAATATAAAAAAATCCATGACTGTATCTTGTTCAACAGTCAAGATGCTAAGTTTTAAAGATAGATCTCAAACGGGGCTCCGGGCGTGCCATTTTGAGTACACCGATTAATAATATCTGCATTGGAACATCTTGTACTTATGTCTCTCTAATTCAAGCTCTAAATTCGTGGAGATTTTGTTATTTTAAAAGCTCGTATAACAAAACATAATATAAAAATCAAAAATAAAAAGGTAACATCACTCAGATTTTGAGGTTAAGATCTACTGTGTAGGGATTTTCTAGATGATTATCCTTTTTTACCAATTAAATAAGCTTAACTTAAAGAAAAATCTATTAGTCAATATTTCAAACAGGGTACCGGATGCCATATTATATCCACCATTCTGAAAAATTATCCTTCGGACATCTTGTACATATAACTTTTTCGTATAACTTCCAAGCCCATGGGGGTTTCATGAGTTTAAAAGCTTGTTTATCAAAATATAATACAAAAATTAAAAAAAAAAGAAAAAGGTACCATAACCATAATTTTGAGGTTAGAATCAACTGTATAGGGGTTTTCTAGATATTTATTCATTATTTTGAATTAAATAGTCTTCAATTGATAAAAAAAATCCATTAGTCTGTCTTATTTTTTTTTTAGAATGCTAGGTCGTGAAGATTAATTTCAAACAGGTCCCCGGGTGCCATATTAGATGCACCATTTTCAAAAACATGCATTGGAACATTTCATACTTATATCTTTTTTGTTTGGATCCTAAATTGATGGACATTTCATTAGTTCAAATGCTCATATATCAAAATATAATACAAATTTAGAAAAAAAAACGCTAACATAACCTAGATTTTGAGGTTAGGATCGACTGTATAGGTGTTCTTATTAATTTTTCTTGTTTCACAATTTGATAAGCTTTAATGTAAAAAAAAAATTATCGGTCTATCTTTTTTCGTTCTTGAGATATTAGGTTTTGAAAAAAAAGATTTTAACATAGTCCACTGGTGCCCTAGGGACTGCTGTGTTTGCCCTAGTCAGATGCACATTAGTGGCAAAAACCAGCATACTAATTGTATAGTACAAACGTAACACTCTTACAGAAACATACTCTTCAAATAATGAAAAAAAGGAGACTTGCAAATCATTGTAGTTAAAATCATTGTAGCATGAGAATACAATCACAAGTTTTTATAAACCACAAACATATAATTCATTGTGATTACTGGTAAATAGTCTAGAAATCATATTATATATACATATATGGAAACGTATAATAAACACAACCTGGAGAGAAATGGGCAACAATACTTATTTTCATAAAACTTTTTACATGGCCAATATTACGTTGCTAACGCAACCTCATCAGCACCTGCAAAGTTACAGTCTTAATAAAAAATATTGTATATAAAAAATTAGAATTACAATTACCGTAAGACAGAGAATATTCAATACCGTACATCATATGAGTCCATCAAGCCCTACATCAGCAGACACGCAACGCAGTGTTCACACTACGGCCAACTTTACGATGAAAAAAATTATATAAACAATACATCAACAAGATATTTACAAATTATAAAAACGCATCGGCTTGAACCCAATTCTTTATTAAACATTAGCATGCTGATAGGCGAGTATACGTTTTAAGGTGCGATCACGCAACTCGATTCAACTCATAAGTGTTGTGACCTGGCCATCTGGCGGAGAGCTCGATGATCCAGATGGCGCCCTGGGTTCTCTGCTTGGCGTAGTTCGTTACCTGGTAAGGCACTGAAGTGACAGGCCACGGTACGGAGGCGTTCTGTAGGTTGCAAGGTTAATCGGTGGCTGCTCCTGATCGTCCTAGAACTCTGGCTGGAGCTGGGAGAGTCCTCGAGGATCCTAACCCCAGAACTCGTGGATATAATGTCCAGGTTCCCAAGCTAGGCCTAGGAAACCGTTAGCTTGATTTCGGACTACCCTGGCAAAGCGCAGAGAGTATACGGAGACGTACATGCCTTTAGATTTTTAGAGGAACCCTAAAACTGAGCGTTGCAAGCTCTGCAGCAGTCTGGCGTCGACTTAACTTAAAGTTTAACTGATCTACCGCTGCTGGTTCCTGGCTCCTTTTGTATGATAAAAATCTGATTGACAAAACTCTTCCTTTCTTTTGTAAAATTGTCTTTTAGTTCATCAAGTTTATTTTACTTCGTACCTCATAGTGATTTACTTGGATGGTCATTCATCCCATGCTTTTATACCAATGATAAGATTCTGTAGAGATCACAATTATGAAATTATTAAGCTGTTTCTTCACTAAATCCACATATCTCAACCGTTACATGTGTCTTTCTTCGCACCTTTCAAGGGCAGCTGTTCAAAAACTATCAACAAGTAAAAGACAGATAATAATATAAGTTGTCTGAGAAAAGAACATTGTTCGAATGTTATTAAAGTGACACTTGAGAATATGAGAGATGAAGCTTAAATTGTTGGAAGTGGCTTTAAGTGCACTGGATTACGGCCTTTTAACGAAAATGCTATAGATTATGATACATCGAGTAAAAAAAAAGAGCTCCATAACAACACCAGAAATAGCTCTTTATCAAGTAGGTAGTGGGTTTTTGTAAAAATTTGAAAAATCTCTCGATTAACAATTACAAAATGATTTTTAAGTACCCGACTCAAATGGAATATGAAATGGGGATAAAAAATTCGAAGGTTTGTTTGAGTATTGGATGAGACAAAAAGGAAATGAGAATGTAAATTCGAAGAGGATACAGAAAGTTGATGAAGAATTAGCTTCTACGCAGTCAGAAGAAAATCTTGGTACCTTACTTACATCATAAGATAGTAGAACAACAGTGCTTGCATTAATTTTATTTTTACACTTTTTATAGTTATATGTATTTTTTTGGCGAAAGAGTCAATTATTGTACTTCAATCGCATTTACACTTTTTAACAAACATTCATTTATTTTTTATTTCATTTTCTTTCATGAATATGATTAGAACCGTTTGATTTTTATCATACACTTTGATGAACTTATTATGTGACAAAATTTTCAGCTAGAATTTAATTTTTTTGACTTACTTTTGAAAAACTTGAAAAATTTTCAAAATTTAATTATGTTTAATTTGTTTGCAAGAATAAAAGGTTGAGATGTTTTTTTAGGCAATTTTTCAACTAATGAACCCTCAGCATGGAGGTAGTTCTCATCGACCAAGAAATTTCACTTGCACCGGTCACAGAAAGATCACACGTTGTTTGTTCTATACTAAGTTATAGTAAGACAATTCAGGATAATATTAAAGATTCAGAGATGGCACAAATATCTGTGATTGATGATGATACAGTAAATAATTTGGTGTCTAGTGGCAGTTTTACCTTATCAAATAATGTTGAAATAGAGTATGTTAAGTTTTTTGAAGAACAAAATATCAATGTGCATCAATCGAGTGGCTCGACCAATAATTCCAATAAAATCAATGAAGAATCAACTTCAAAATGTACTAAAAGTAAGAATTATCTGCTAAGGATGACATTAATAAAAAAATCATGAATCTCAAACAGAAACCCATTGAAAACAAAAAAGAAAATCATGAAGGTTGGTCCTAGCGTTATTTTTTCTTCTATGTTTCTTTTATTTCAAAAGTATCCGATTTTCTTGCAATATTTTAATTTACTTACAGGCACTCTTAAACGTAAACGCATGTCTGATTGTGTCTTACTACCCACCGATCATTTACCTAAAAAAAAAGAGAAAATCTTGAAAAATCTAAAAAGCCTAAGATGGTAGCAGCTGCAACGACAAATGAGTTTTGGGACTTGTGTATTCAAAAAGAAAATCAGAAAAAATAATAGGAATTGGAAGCACATGAAAAGAAGATGCGTCAAGCAGAAAAGAAAAAATTATTGGATGAAGAAAAGAAGGGAATAAAGAAAGCCAAAGAAGCGACAAAAGGTATTGGCGATAGATTAAATGAATTAAATGTTAAAAGATGTAAAAACCAGCCAAAGGAATCTTAATAATTTTGCCTAACTTTAAAATAACTTAAACTGTTCTTTGTATGAAAATAAGTAATTTATGCTTGATAATAAAATATTTCTTATTCACAAATCTAAATTTGTTTACTTTAAAATTGTAAAAATATGTAATATTTACCATACATAATTTTTTTTTTAATGTGTATACGTGATTTTTTGCGTGGATTATAATATGGACATCCATCATGGGCTAGGTGGACAAAGTAAAAACAGGAGGCCCGTAACATGTACAAAAAATGACTCGGACTTTTTATTCACTTAAATCTTTTAGTTAACTCTTTCATCATTTTTGCTGTCGGAATTTGTTGTGTAGAGTCTAGCGAAATCGGTGCCAAAAATTATTAGTAATTGTTTTTTTTTTTTTTTAATATTGATAGAATATTTAAACGTCATCGAGTAAATGGCCCATAATTCGTACCTTTACCTTATAAGCGTGCGAGTGAATTTGGTTATTTGGTTGCAGGTACTTGAATTGTATCATATTTTTATTTCGTATCGAGCTAGAGCGTACGGTTCTGCCGTTATCTATTCATAACTCTTGTCATTTACGTTCCGTTTTATTGTTTTGCATCTGTCTATTTATGAAATTAGTTGTACGGAAAAATAAAAAATTAGATGTTTAGGATCGGCTTCGGCTGCATCCGGTTGTTCTCGGCAATATTCGACGATGTTAGAGGGTTTTCGTGAGGTGGTTCGTCTGTAATCGGAATTATTTGTCTGTTTTCGGCCAAATTCTGCGATATAGTATCTTTTAGGTGACTTTGGCCATCTTCGTCTATCAAAATAAGCATCGGGTCAAAATTTCTAAGCTTTT
>JAPYYV010010020.1:0-11566 GCA_030522625.1 Copidosoma aretas
CCCCCCCCCCCCTCTCAAGCTCCCACCCTCACCACTTCCCATCTTCACCCCCTCAAGAACTTAGAAAATTTTCAGGATTTGTCAACTTTTAAGCAAAAATATAAAAATATGTATATTTACTGTAAGTATTATTTACTCTTATAGAGATAAAAGCAGTCCACATTTTTGTGTCGTCCCATGCAGCTTAACGCTCTCACATAATCCTGTTTTTCATATGCTATGTCATCAAAAATCCTAATAGAATTTCGTAGAGCATCGTCTGGAGATACTACTGCTTTTTATATTCACTGAAAGACAAGTTCTGCATGCCATCTGTAGACTCTAATAGGTCTTTTAAAAACTTATATTTTGGTTGGTAGAGTGACTTTGAATATAGATAGATGTTTTCAAACCTTTATCCATTAGGATGTATAATTAGCGCAAATAAACTGTTCGTCTCACCGCAATTAGAGGGACCGCAGAAAACACCACGAATACTGTCAGGCAGTATTTTATCTTGTCGATTAGAGCGTTATTTTCTGTTTTACAACAGCATCAAAGTTTGAAACTTGCAATTAAATGGATTGCACTCTGAACTTTATGTCTGCACTGTACGACGGCTCAATTACGACTGACGTATATATTACGAATACAGAGGGTTTATACGCTCATGTCTGCGCATTGTTCGGTGGCTTGCAACTGACTCACAGTCTATAAATACAATGAATCCATTCTCTAGTGCTCAGTCGTGATCGAACCACCGAAGTGTGATAATCATACATCGTAAGAGAGGACATGGTCTTCTGAATAGTTATAAATAATTTACCTTTAGAGCTTTACTTACTAGGCTATCAGTACTGTGGTCCAGGTACTAAACTTAGAAAACGTCTCGCTAAAGATGATATCGGTATACATCCATTGGACGCAGCGTGCAAGAAGTACGATATAGCTTATTATCAAAATCGAGAAAATGTTGAGGTTATAAAATCAGCTGACAGAGACTTAGCTAGAAGAGCTTGGAAAAAAGTTAAAGCCGGAACGGAAATTCGAGTTTTGGTGAGAAGTCAGCTGCTCTAGCGATAACAGGCACTATTAAGCAAAAAGTAAATTGGGTATAGGTTTGGAATCTGAGAGAAAGGATTTGAACAGAAAGAAAAAACCATGCACTACCCTTAATACAAATATCAAAACTGCCTTACGAAAAATGAATAATAAGAGTGAAGATGCACGAAAAGTCCATGGTTCTGTTTTGAAAGGTGCGCGTAGCATAGTTAAAAAAGTTGGTGAAAGAAAGATCTTCAAAATAATGTATCTTACCCCTCCCTGCTAGAATTGGAGGTGCATTACCTCTAAAACCCTTGTTTGCTGGCTTAAGTGCAACTGAAGCATTAGCAAAAGGAGTAGCAGGAATATTAAGCAGTATTAATGCATCTAAGTTGAACAGCTACTGCAAGAAAGTCAGAATCATGATAAAAGTATAGAGGCTATTGCTCCTGGAAAAGGTCTCTATCTCAAAGCATATAGAATTTAATGAGGTGTCTACTTACAGCCATTAGCTGAAAAAAGTAAAAAAAAAAAAAAACGAGAGATCAATAAAGTTTTAATAGCCAATAGAGCTTTAACTAACGCTAATTTACTTAAGTATGCTAAAAAATTGAAAATCCCCAATTTTCGTGCAGTCTTTATGGAAAACGACTTACCTGCAAATGGATTACGACATCGTGAAACCGTAATAGTAAATCGTGATGATAAGAATGGACCTGGGACTCACTTTGTGGCATATAAAAATGTGGTAATGATGAGAATTACTTTGACTGCTTTGGTGATCCACAACCACCAATTAATTTAACGTTATACTTGGAAGTTGACAAGGTGGAGTGTAACCATCAAAAATATCAAGATTTTATTCTCACAATCGCAGCCATTTGTGTATACGATTCTTGTCGAAAAGGTTGCCGAAAAGTATATAACGTGCTGTCATAGTCAGAAATCGTTCATTCGTTCTTCAGCAGCCATGGAAGAAATATTGACGCCAATTCTGTCTGGTACTTTTTCCATATTGGAAGCGCAGTATCTACCAATCATTGAATTATCACCAAAACATGACTATGTTCTTGGTTTGGTAGAACTCCTGACGTTTAATTCAATTCCAAATATTGAGAAGAACAATAATAAATTTTACGTGGGTGATCAAGTGATTACATTTTCAACAGGTAGCTATGAAATTCGAGACATTTAATCATTTTTGGTTGATATATTACAACCTTATGATATAAGTATTGATATAAAACCGAACAATAATACACTTCGCAGCGTAATTACGTGAACCCATACTATTGATTTTGGACCAAAAAGATTGTATAGGGCGACTTTTAGGTTATACTAAACAAGCTTGAGAAAATAACTCTGCCCGTAACTCAGACTTACCTGTAACCATCCTTGAAGTAAACACTTTACGAATCAAGTACAACATCACTACTGGAGCCTACATAAGCGGAAAAAAGGTTCATACGATTCACAAATTTTTCCCAGCTGTACCACCATGATACATAATCATCGATGTTCCTTCACGAATAATACATTTACCAATCGTTGGACGCATTATTAACCACATACAACTAGGCATAGTCGATCAGGATGGTGACCTAGTAAATTTTCGTGGTGAGGTTACAACTGTAAGGGTGCACATAAGACCCACGCTATAATGGGAATCGTATACAATCACAAAAGGTTTATAAGCAGCTTGTCATGCAGTCCAGCGCTCAGTCAACAACGAGCTTCCCAACCGTCATCACGTATGAGCAGACAGCTAAAACGTCAAAAGCTAACACATCAAAATAATCAATTTCTAATAAATCTAGAATTAAACTCAAAAGCCCTGGTGGACATTAACTTGCATATTCTTATTTCGTTGCATCAAACATGGAGGATATTCTATGCATTCAGACTATGGTCACCCTTGACGAGGCCATTGTGCACTATGAGATCCATGCTCATCAGCCGTACGCATCTGCAACTTATGGCAATAGTGATAAAATCCGTATTTCAATTCAACATCAAGATTTATGTTTGCTACCATCTCGCAGCTCCTTACACATTCATGGGAAATTAGTTAAAGCAGATGGTAATACAGCAACGACGAATACTGAATTATTGAACAACGCCATCTGTCACCTTTTCAAAGAAATAACATATGAGATAAATACTATAGAGATTGACAAGTGTAAAAATGTGGGTCTAACAACTCTCATGAAAATTTTTTTTGCGCTTACTCCCGATCAAAACGTATCGAGTGTGAATGCAGGTTAGTTGGGTACGTCAAGTACACTAAGTTTAAGCGATAATGATGGTTACTTTAATATCTTGATTCCTCTGAATATGATTTTGGGCTTTGCTGAAGACTATCGCAAGATCGTTGTTAACATAAAATATGAACATAAATATAAACCTACAAGACCGAGAACTGATTAAAATCCAGTCTTACAAGTACCGATAGTATCTGCTAGAGGTGCTAATTCAGCAGAAAGCTGGGAAGAATTTGAAATTGTAATATTGAAGCTTGAATGGCGTATATCCTACGAAGTAATGTCAGATTCTCATAAAATTCACCTGCTCAATTATTTACAAAAAGATCAGTTGATATATATGAGTTTCCGAACTTGGGAACTCTATGAATAGTCACTCTTATCCACAACATTGAAACATATATGGACTGTTAAGACGTCCAATCAGTTGGAAAAGCCGTGCTATGTAATTTTAGCTACTTAAACAAACCGTAAGAATCAGAGAAGCATTAGCGCTAGCAGGCTTGATCATTGTGATATAAGAACTAGAAAAGTCTATCTTAACTTGCAATATTATTCCTACGGTGATCTGAGTCGTAATATCACGAAAAATTAATTTGCATTGTTATATGAAATTTATGCCAATTTTTGGAATTGGTTTTGTTAGCACTGCACCTCTCATCGTCATTGATTACTCCCAGCAAAATAAGTTATTGAAAAATGCACCAGTGGATGGGCATCTAGAATTTAAATATCATGATAATTTTTCCGCCAACACGTCAACTTATTGCTTGATTCTACATGATCGCATTGTTTTGTACAGTCCGATGAGCGGTGACGTCAAGAAACTCATGTAGAGTGGTGGGGGTGAAGCTATATAGGCTGATGCATAGCGCTGCTAACATCATTCGTCTTCTAGCCGTCATGGAGAAAGGTCAACAGAGCAAAGAAGAAGAAAATAATAAACGACGACAAGTAGAGAGGGAAAATTTGAGAAGAGTCATGCTGAGGAGGATGCGGAAAAAAAGTCCAAGGAAAAAGATAGTAAAAATTGTGAAATCTTTTATGAATCTACATGCCGCATAAACCAACCATTAGCAAATTCACCAGCGAGGTAAAGTGTAAAAAGCTTCCAACCAAAGATGATGACAATGATGATGAAAAATCTTGGCTAAATAATCTATCAGAAAAGTTTCTGACCAACTAAAAATCTGCTCCCCAAGGAATCATTTCCATGGCAACGACTCTCAGAAAAGTACAAGAGAAAATATTCGGTTTTAACGCAGTTTTCACGGTATCCCATGAAAATCAGGAAATTTACCATACAACAGTATTGTCACAATCTTTCAAAAACACCTACAAGATGCCAGAAAAGTGTATGTGTTTTGCTCTTTGAGAAAAAAATGGTTGGAGAGGTTCAAATCCAATGTTTCTGATATAACAGATTGCAGCTATTTTCCGTTTCAGCTAGACTGTACAGAAATTTTTCACTCGAATCACCCGAGTCCATGTCTGTAAATGTGTAAATGTGTAAATGTGTCTAAAATAATGGCTATAAATAGCGTAGGCCATTTTTTTCTCGTATTATTTGATTATAATTTTAATTGCAGTTGTAAACTTTTTTCTTTTTATGTAATTGCAGATCCCACAATTTAGTTTCAAAATTTTTTGTGTTCATTCAATTATATTTATAATTTAGATTGTATTTTCAAAAAAAAATTTCCCGGGGTAAAAATCTCACCACAGGGTAGTAGGGGTCAGGGGTAGTAGAGGTGCCGCCAAGGGGTTTTGAGGCCGCCGTATAAGGGTACTAATCCAGTGGATTGGAACCCTTACTGGATCAGAATCCTTATAGTTTACCTACTTAAACATTTTTACACACTAAAAATTATTTAAAATTGCTCCGAAAATGGAGTAAGCCGTGACACGTGTTTGACTCGTTATTACAAGCATCTTACACGATTCTGACACGTGTCTTTTGATACGAAGGCGGATATTTTCTACGTGGCAAACACGTTCCATTCACGAGTTTGCAACTATTTTGAAACTTGTGTTCGCAAGTCAAAAAACACGTCTTTGCTACGTGGCAAACGCGAGTGATGCTTATTGGGATATTTTAGATTTACATGTACTCGTTTGAGACTACAATCTTTTGGGCTATTCAGTCAACTTAACTTTTGCGAAGCTTGTGCGATTTCACTTCTTGATCGACTTCAGACAAAAACCGAAATTTTTTTTTTAAATATACCGTTTTTAAGAATTTAGAATCAGTTGTCTATTATATTTACACATTACCAAATAAACGATTTGATATTACTTTTTATATAATAAATATCTTTAAATACTTCCTGCAATTACTCTATCTACAATCGATCAAGGAGTAGAACTAGATCAGAAATTGTAAATTTGAATGTAAAGCCAAAAAAATTGAAGTCTTTAGTGAGTACTTCTTAAAAACTCCAAATATTTACGGATGTTATATTGTAAATATAATTGAAAACATTTTTTCAACTGATATATTATGCCTTTTTTGTATAACAATGTCTTATGATTATGGAATATGGACAGACAGTTCTAATAACAATTACAAATTCAGTGCTATGTACGAGTAAAGCCTTCTTATGGGGGTTAGGTACGAAGATATGTGTCCAATTTGCAAAAATTTTATCAGTTAATTGTTGACATGTAATAACGAAAAAGTCGATTCCTTACAAAAAATATCTATTGTAGGTGTTTCGATGTATCTCTTTTTCAATTCTGCATATTAAATTTTTAAATTTTGTTAACTAACTATAAATACAGACTTATATGAAGTCTATAGCCTTCTTTGTTGATTTTGATTTTTTAAAGCATACTTGCATCCTTAGAAGGTTTTCTATAATGTTACCCTAGGAAAATTTTAAAGATATTATAGTTATGAAAATATAAAAACTATTGTTCACATAAAAATGTGAATTTCTACATAATATTCTGGTAAATTCGTATAAAAAATAGTGCTTACATGCTCACATGTAAAGTACTTTTAAAAATTTTCTTCTGTAGGGATAAAGTGAGTTGCGAGCAACCGGGTGCCGGCGCCCGCGCCGCCGCGCCGGCACCGCACAGTGGTGCAAAAAGCAATGTTTTTCGTTAAAAAGTCTACCTGCTCCTTAAATCTTAATTGATTTTGATGTTTTTTTTTTAAATATGGGTGAAATCCTAGGGTTTGACAAGTCACTGCCATTTTTTAGTGAAAGTGTAACATAACCTCAATAAACCATGTTTTAGCCAGAAAAATGAAAGTAATGAATGGGCCCTTAAGAAAAATCGCACTATTTCGTGTTTTTCATGTAACGTTGTTGGAAGAATATTCTTAGGGCTAGTTCTTACCTTGATAGATTTTACGGACTAAAGTGTATCAAACATAACCTATAAGTGTACCTTTTTTCGCATTATAAGCGTATTTTCCACAATTTGATCATTTTGTTAACAAGATTTGCATTAAAACAGGCATTGAAATCCTAGGCTTCGGAGAGCCCCTACCACTTTCTTGGTAAACTTCAACATAACCTCAAAAAACCGTGTTTTAGCCAGAAAAATGAAAGTTATGAAAAGATCCTTAATAAAAATCGATCTATTTCGTGTTATTCATGTAACGTTGTTATAAGAAAATACTCGGGGCTAGTTCTTAAGACCTCGATAGATATTACAGACTGAAATGTATCAAACATAACCTATAAGTGTACCATTTTCCGCCTTAACAAGCATATGTTTCACAATTTCGACATTTCATTGATAAGCTTTACATTGTCCATTGATGTTAGCTGGTTATCTAACCTTCATGCTTTTGAAAACATTTACTACATGTGACATAAAAATGAAATTTAGATGATGCTACTTTAATGTCGATTTCATTGAATTCAGACATAATTCAGGCATCATTTATCAATGACACAAAAGTACTAGAATTACAGAATAGTAATTTTCAAATATTGTAAAATAATATACTAGTGAAGTTTTTTTTTTAAGAATTCCAGAGGTGAAAGTCCGTGAAAGAGTCTCACTGTATTTATACTTTTTGCCTTTATACTTGTTTAAAATTATAACACTTTCAGTAAGTAAATAGTAATAAAGATTTCTATATGTGAAACATATATTTCTAGTAATAACAAAAATCTCAGCAATATTTTAAGTAAAATTTGGGTCATAAGTTTAAAAATATACAGTCAACTTACTTGTAATATAGTATATTTATTTGTGATAGTTATATATCTATAATTAAAAAAAAGTTTTTATTTTTTTCCATGCTAGATACAAGGGTCAGTTTATTAAGTTATACTACCAGGCAGTGCATTTGCTAACTTAACATTCTATAACAAAGAACAAATAGCCTAATAACATTGCGTGCTTGTTAATTAATGAATTCAACAATTCATTACAAATATTCTATAACATTATAGCCCACCAGTGCGTTCATTTAAGAATAACTAAATAAATGATCTACAACAAATGATCGATAACTTAATGATAGCGCTTGTTGTTTGATAAATAAACGAATAAATTATCTACAATAACTGTTACCTAATAGCCAAGCACGCTCGTTAATTATCAATCTAAATAAATTTTCCATGGCAAATCGTGTACATTCCAATGACCCATGGTGCTTTTTAAAGAAATTAAAATGAATATGTTTGGCAAAATATTATTTTATTATTTAATTATTAAATTATGAATCATCAAAATCTCTTGAGGTCTCAAGAACTAGCCCTGAGTATTTTCTTATAACAACGTTCCATGAAAAACATGATATAGTGCGATTTTTCTTAAGGATCTTTTCTTTACTTTCATTTTTCTGGCCAAAACATGGTTTTTTGAGGTTATGTTGCAGTTTAACAAGAAAGTGGTAGTGACTCGTCAAAGTCTAGGATGTTAATTTATTTTTAATGCAAATCTTGTAGACAAAATGATAAAATTGTAAAAAATTCGCTTATTAAGGCGGAAAATAGTACACTTATAGGTTATGTTTGATACACTTTGTCTGTAATATCTATCAAGGTCTTAAAAGCTGGCTCTGAGTATTTTCTTATAACAACGTTACATGAATAACACGAAATAGTGCGATTTTTCTTGAGGATCGTTTCAATACTTTCACTTTTCTGGCTAAAACATGGTATTTCAAGGTTATGTTGCAGTTTAACAAGAATGTGGTAGTGACTCGTCGATGTCTAGGATTTTAGCGTTCTTTTCATGCAAATTTTGTTGATAAAATGATAAAATTGTGGAAAATACGCATGTGAAGGTGAAAAATGGTACACTTATAAGTAATGTTTGATAAACTTTAGTCTTTAAAATCTAATAAGTTCTTAAGAACTAGCCCTGAGTATTTTTTTATAACAATGTTACATCAAAAACACGAAAAAGTGCGATTTTTCTTAAGGATCTTTTCATTACTTTTATTTTTCTGACTAAAACATAGTTTTTGAGGTTATGTTGCACTTTTACCAAAAAGTGGCAGTAACTCGTCAAACCCTAGGTTTTTACCTATATTTAAAAGAACATATAAAAATCGGTTAAGATTTGAGGAGCAGGCAAACTTTTTAACAAAAAAAGTGCTTTGTGCACCACCGTGCGCCGCACAGTGCTCGGAACAGCTCAAAAACGTCTTAAAAGTCTTGCTTTTCCGAAATTTTTACTCTAGTGTAACGTTTTTAGGCTCATTTCACTCCTCAGATAATTTTCTTCAACGATCCAAGACCCTTGGACAGGTACCTGTACATCGTATATATAGATTTCTATATTGTATAGTTGTATGAACAAAATTTAGTCCTGGCGCCCCCCCTCCCATGCTCCACCTCGCTCCTAGTTAGCTCCCGCCCGGCTCCTTACAGCTACCCCTCAAATTACGTGATTATTAATTCATTTTTACCTGATTTTTAACCCAATTTTTTTTGGGTTAGCTCCCCCCTGCTTTCTCCCGCTCCCCTTTAGCTCCGACCCAGCTTCCCACAGCTACCCCTCCACCTCCTCCTCGTATCCCCCTCACCTCATAACCTATTCTACAATACACACACACACAACTTAATTATAAGTTCATGCATATGAATTAATAATTTAGTTTTATCTCAATTTTTCCCTTCTACATGTTTTAAGATTAACATTATATCAACAAATATTCAAAAAAAAAATATGAGGGTAGAAAAAAAGTAGCACTTAACACCAAGATATTGATTCTATAATGTATGTATATATATCTTCCTATATTATACACTCAAATCGTTTGGATCGTAATTAATGGCCCCCTCTTCATACCCCCAACACGTTTTTACATGATCAAAAGTAAGGTAGAATTAAGGTGAAAATATGCGAATTTTTAATTATTTTCTATGGTAAGTTTGACCCACCACGCCCCCCTCTATTCCCCACACCCCCATGCCCCCTATAATACAACTGATGACACAGATAACGTAACACCCGAGCACAATACGAAATAAAGGTAAAATATAACACCTACAACCAAATAACCAAATGCACTTGCCCGCTTACACTGTCTACTAGCAGATAATTTATTTACTACAGGTGTAAGCAGAGAAGTGAATTGGGATTCGGAATAAAGTACATGGAATAAAGCCCTACTTTATATTTTAATAACACCCAATTGCAGGAATCGGGCAGGGCAACCGATTCATGCACATGATGCAAAAAAAAACAGGTGTGTGCAAACCATAATTGTGCTGAAATCTAGCAAACTATAGCTAACAGTTATAAGCTAAGATCTCCTAATCGTTGAAATGCCTTTTTAATACAAAATATCATTAAATATCATTAGCAATATAATTTTGTGTATTATACTTACTGTGAAGTTGTACTATACTTTCATTTATAATGTAAAGAGACAAGGTTGGCTGGATAGCACATGCTTCTGACAACATTGACAAATAATCACATTTTATGATAGCTAATCTCTATATTTAAGAAGAAGAAAAAAATTTGTATTAACACAATGTTCTACTACTACGTCAATTACATTTCATTCCTTGTTCAAGGATATTCACTTTGTGTATATGCGCCAACGTGCTTAGGAAGTCTTGGCAGATTTACATTTGAGTCTACGCTTTTTGCTGAATATGCAGGTACATACACTACTGCGTTTAGGACGTTCCTGCAATATCTTTGGGTTTTTCTGCTCCATAGCCTCTGTTTATAAATGTATAAGGATATGGAAGGATCCATCGGAATAGGATGGAGAGCTACACCTAGATGAAGAACTAATGAATAGGCTCCGGAGGGGTTAGAAACTAGTCTGCCAGAAAAAGGAAGTCTCAAAGGTTGTCGGTCGCAGCATAGGTAGTAAAAACATTTGTAAAAAATAACCCAATTTAATCAGGAATCATGAATTACGTATGACGTAATTCTGATCTCCCGAATCATGTTTTTATTTTGGACTTGACGGATATTTATGAAACTCCTAACACGAGATTTGCAGCCTAGATCAAAATCATCATGGGGACAGGCGAACAGTGCTTGTTTCACATCCAACTCAAGCAGTTCTCATAAAAGATAAGAAATGAGAACAAGTTGTATATTTTAGTCCCAATTTTTTATATTTTAATCTTGGCTATCAAATGCTATAATAAAGATATTTACATAAGGTTCATGATGGCCTGATAGTTCCCTATACAATTAAAGTGGAGGGATAACAATCATAGAGTGGGATTACTATTCGTGTAAAATGTAAATAGATAAATATAATTAAGACAGTGCTCAATGAGCTCTAAACATCTACACAAATAGATATCCCCGAACAAGGAATGAAGTAAAATTGATGATTAAACGAACTTAAGTGAAGTTTAATCGTAATTATACGAATGAACTTGTTCGAGGATATTACGTCCCACCTTCGAATTTAATACTCAAATTCATACCCTAACAGAGTTTGGTCTTTAAACTAAATAAAGCAGCAGCAGTAGGAGAGTGGCTGGTTAAGGGGGGCCCCCACCAACAGCCAGTCTTTAAAATTTTTGAATATCTCTGAACTGTGGCGTCATCTGAGGGGTTAAGTGGAGTACTACACAAAGTGAATATCCTTGAACAAGTTCATTCGTATAATTATGATTAAACTTCACTAAAGCTCGTTTAATCATCAGAAATAACTAAGTTGGCTCTTTTGAGGCAGAAAATTAAAAACAATAACGTCAGATATAACGCTGATTAAGATGTCCTTAACATGTTACTAACAAGTAAACCTACCCAAGTGTCAGTCACCGATTTTGATGAAACTTTGCATAGTGGTAGAGAATCAAAAAATAAATGACACGTGTTTTTTT
>JAPYYV010010021.1:0-11565 GCA_030522625.1 Copidosoma aretas
ACAGAAACATAATAAAAAAAAAAAAAAAAAAGAGATAATCAGGATGTTTTTTAAAGCATTAAGACAAAATAATAAAGATCAGAGAGAATGCATAAAAAATGTCGGATTGTTGTACCTTAACCTCTAAATTAATTCAAATACTCGAAAGAACTATATTCTGAACGAAAAAATCATTTAAATGACTTTATTATGATTCTATAACTTTTATATGAATAATAGTAAAAATTATTACTAGATATTGACTTTTTTTCTCTTAACATAACCTTGAAATGGAAGACTTTAGGTTTATAGCGTCAGAAACCTAAAATTTTAAGAATAAATAATAATAGTTAAGATAGTATACAACGTCACTAGGGCGCAAAGTATAAACAGGCACGCTTGGAGAGCAGGGTTGTTGTACGTTGGTGGCCGAGTCACGTATATTTGTCTTCTTACAGAGGGCAAAAAGTGCAATTTCGTGCCCGTGGACTACAAAGCTCTGCCGCACTTTGTGCCCATTGTAAGAAAAATTTATTTTGGAACTTCAAGATAAGGTGATAAAGAATACAGAAAAAATATAGGGAATTTTCGATCGTTGAATCCTTACCTTGATAATAAAAAAACATTTTGAAAAAAACGGTCCTACTGCAAAATTATTTAAATGTCTTGATTACCGTCATAACTTTTGTTTTTCAAACATTCATTGATATCCTCACGAAATATTTAGTTATTACCCCCGAGATAGCCACACATTATAGGATTCGGGGTTTAAAGTGTCAAGAACCTAATTCTTTAAGAAAAAACAGAAATAAAATAAACTCTTTGTAGTCGAGTAAGAGTACAGAGTCATGTCGTTGGATCACTTGCGTGATAAATATGATTACGTTACTTACTACAGGCACCGGTGAATACACCTAGGGGCAAGGTTAACTTACCCATGTAGGTACACCTATTCTTAGGGTTGTAGGTGTAGTGCATCTTTGCTGAGTGTATTGCCAAGCCTGGTACAGGCATGAAAAGGTAACTTTACTTCTTTGCACTAGCTGGTTTTCCTGAGCTTACCTTAATATTGATGTGCCCGTAATATATGCCCATTCATCTAGTACCGTGATCTTACCTTGAATGGAAATATCATAACTTGGTAACTATCAACAGCCGTGGATATGTCTATTATTGTCTTCCAGTAAAACGTCTCATAGTGCGACTATTGATCTTAGTTTAGTGTAATTAGGACACAAATGAGATAACAGTACTAATCAAACAGATCAACTTGAATTTTACAAGTGTATTATGTGTATTCTTATTGAAATAAGTAGTATTATGGTGTATTTTTTTTAATTTAATTTGCTTACAAAATTACTAGACTCATAATGAGATATATGATGAATACCATTGCGTAATTAACTTGAGAATTAGGACATTAAATACCTTATTCTATAATGAAAAATAGAAACAATGTGAAAAATGCTTACATCATGTATACAAATTATCTCGTTTTAATAATAAATGATATTCTAATAGTTCTGTTCTTCAATTTCTAACACAACAATATTATGTTTTATTATTAATATTGCTAGAATAAGTGCTACATGGTATGCTGATATTGTCGATGAATACCATGTACAGTACTTATCATGTTCATAGTTTCTATGGTAAAGTACATGTCAAGTTTTTTATGATATAAACCTATCTGAAAACTTTGTTGGTTGTATGCATAGAAATTCAAATAATTACTTGAAGCACCTGCTGAATATCGTGAATAACCACAGAAATTTTGCGCATGTTTAAAGGCAACAAAAATTGACTTGTATGATTGACTACCTTACTTTAATAAAAAATTTCACTAATATTCAACGTTATATTCTGTAACTATTATTAATATCAAGATCAATCTTGTAAGTTTTCAAGAAATTTTTTCTCTGGTTAGTAAAAAATGTGATTGCTCAAAAAAAAGGATTCGACTACACAAGTCTACTCCACTGCGCTTAAAATCTGAGAGTAGTTCAAAATGCATAGTTCTCTCGGACTTGACTAGTCTATTAGTTTGGATTTTATAGTATAGATTCCTAGCATAACAGAAAAAAACGTACATGACAAGTGTACTATATTAATACCATATATATATATACTACATGCATAACACAGAGTAACTATTTTATTTGTCTCGCTCTAAAGCGGTCACTCGTTATATGTAATGTTAAATAAATAAAATTACGGCTTGTCATCTAAATAAAACAGCTTACACTATAAAATTAGGCTGTAAAAGTTACAAAATAAGATTGGATTTGATGTATCATGTATGTTGTAGTTATGATAAATTCAACGAATGGAAAGAAACCATATTTTTACCGAATAAACATACAAAATTATGTTATATTTTATCTTTTCTCCATTTATAATAGCAAATCGTCATTTATACTGGAGCAAAAAGTGAAACCATCTATAAAATGACTATTTGGTACATGAAACAAATTTTTATCCTAATATGAGTGTGATCCAAAGGGGTCTTATGGTGTATGTAATCAACCCTGTGCGTACGTAATTATGTTTCCAGACTTACTCAAGTAATTTTCATCTGATTAAGTTCAAATTTAAAATCGGAGAAGTTTCGTTGAAGGCAAAAACATCCCTAGCACTTTTTCTATAGCGCTTCGTGGGGGACAAATCTCTTTTTTTATTGTAACTTTGCAAATTAACATTTTAAGCTAGGGTGTTTTGAGAAAAAGTTGTAGATCTCAATGAAATACAACTTTTTTTTGCAGCACATTTTTCTGTAGGAAGTCAATTAAATTCTCTAGGTCCAAAAAATAACTGAAAATAACTTTAAAAACCGTTTTTAACCCATAACAAATAGAAATTGACATTTTACAACGAAGTGTTCAATGCAAAAGTTGTAGGTCTCAAAAAATGCCACTTTTTTGTATTTTACGTTTTACTTTACCATCTTATCTTGACGCTTGAACCACGAAAATCGTTTTAAATTGTCCAAAAAATCGTTTTGTAATGCCTAATTTTTTTTGTTAGACGGTTAAGGTCAAAACGTTGAATACAAAAGTTGTAAAACTAAAAAAAATACACTTTTTTTTAAATAAAGTTTTACTCCAAAGTATTCTTAGAGTGCCCTAAATGACTAAAATCTATTTAAACTGGCTAAAAAATCGTTAGCAGTCGTGTCTTGCATGCAAAAGTTTAGCTTTTTGCAATAATTTATCGCTTGTGATTGGATAAGTTTTCATGCCTAATTTTAAAATTTCTGAAATAAGCGTATCTTAACCTTCAAGAAATATTCACAAGAAGACCTTCACCCCGGCGAAACGGACATACCGAACAGTACTTGCCACTATTTTATTCAAATTATAAACTATGGTTAAAAATATTTAATTGTTCTGTTTTATTGTACAATAAAGTATGCAATGTTTTATTTACTTTTTCTTCAGGTATCCATTTTGCTTTGTATTTTCCCTATACTGCCACTAATTAAAATAAAAATAATACATTACTAATTATCAAGGAGAACATTGAAAAGACTATTTTTTGAGACCGTGTCATTTACATTGCAGCCAATAATAGACCAATAAATATTAAGTCTTATGAGCTGCATGAGATTTCAATAGGAAAATTAGAAAAAAAAAGAATAAATGGTTGCCCAAGAAAAATAGCGAGAATCAGAATTAATTCTGGTTAGAAACTTGCCCTGATAAGTAAAGCATCTGATTTTAATATAAAAAAGCGAGCTATAGAATCATTAGACAATGAATGATACAATAATGTTACAGTTTTGAAATTGGTATAAAATTCTTTAAGAACAAACTAAAAACCGACACTTATGAAATTGAATCTATGAATGTTGACGAGTTAAGTGGGTAGGTCACTGAAGATTATAATTAAGTGCTACTTGAAATGCATGACAAAGAATCAGCTCCAGCTTTTATCTGAAAACTTAGATCCTACAATAAATAAGTAAAAGATATAAAAAATCTAGGTTGTCCAATTTTTGTTTCTTGGACTACTCGAAAGAAGAACTAATAAGATGAACGTGGACCGAAGAATTACAATGTTTCAGAGTTTAATACATTTATTTATATGATAGCATTTTAATATATTTATTCATAGTAAATCCTCTTTATTGGATAAGATTTATTATAAACAGTATGTCATGCTAGGAAGTGGTTTTTTTCTTTAATATTTTTAAGTCAAAGAGAGAACAGTGATGTCGACCTCTGTTGAAGCTTTTGCACTTTTTATATATTTTTTATTTTTTGACAATGTCTTAAAAACTTTTCGTTTATTATTACATATTGATCATTTCATCATCAGGTTATTGTATCCGTGCCACTGCATGGATGTTAAAAAAAAGCTGCTGAACGGTCATGCAAAGCAGTTGCTTTTTATTAGCCAAAAAATGATTTAAGTGACGTTTTTTTTTCCTTTACCATTAGCTTAGTTGGTTAATCCATTAATGCCTACGCTCGAAAAAAATTTAACAACGCAGATAATTATGATCAAGGCCCAAAATAAAGGCTCTTTATATTTAGTGCCCTAATTATACCCCTGTCAAGGCAGTATGATCATAGGTATTTTTAGAATAATCCTTTGCCTCAAAGTTATTAATTTTTCAGACTTCTAAGATTTTACATAAAAAAGAGGATAAAGAACTTCCTTCTAGGAAATACGACCGCTTAAGTGCAGAAAAAATCGTCCAAAGCCATTCAACTCCACCATGCGCAATGAAAATGAGGTTAGTGTCAAATTTTTAGTTGCAAAAACTCTTTTTGGCGGGAAAAGTGATACTACTATTTTGGGTATCATAGCAGCCTGAAGTTGCCCTGTATGTTTAGTAATAGCCAAAATTTCAACAACAAAAACTTAAGCTTTATCCCTATCAAAGGTTCGTTATATTATCGCTTAAGTCTTTTGCACTGTGAGATAATAACATTGGACCATCATTCTATGTATAGATTACAAAAATGATAAAAATCTATAAGATGTAACTAAAGATATATAAGGTATATCATTTTATAAGTTTTAAACAAATTTATTTTCTTTTATCTATGAATATGATAAACTTTTTCGGCTACTGTTTGATTAGACTGTTAAGTCATTAATTTGGTTAGAAGATTATTTAGGACTTTCATTACTAAGGCTATAGGTTAAGGAGTTATTAGGCTGCATAATATTAAGTACTAATATACATATCACGAATATTAGAATTAGTTGATTTGCACACAAAGCACATACAAAATCAAATATATGCAACGTTAAAAGTTGGACTAGATCAATTTATTAAGGGAAAAGGAACCTCTAAGTTTGCGAGGGCCTTAGACATTGATGAAAATAAATTTATTAGTCTTGCAACTATTATATAAGTTCGCAGATCCAAATCACAGCTTTAATTAGACAAGCTTAAGGAGTTTAGGTAAAAAACGTAGAAACTTGAGTATCAAAAGTACCCATGGGTACGCATGAATACATTATTGCACAAGCTTGTGAAGTACAGTCCTGCTCTTGAACGATAATTCCCCATCCCAATTGCTTACTATGCTAAAAATGCTCTAGAAATCATGCAAAAAATTTACAGAGAAACTGGTAAAGAGCATTTAAGAAGAAACGCTCGAGAAAACACTATACTTGATGGTTTTGATAGAGCTGTCCATCTATCAGATCTAGTACTATCAATTGTTTATTAAGATAGAAGAATGGCATCGCACAAGAAAAAGAGAAATTGATTTAGAAATTTAACGCTTTTTAAAGCTTGGGTTAGAAAACAGCATTAGTTTTTTGAATTCACTAATGTGTGATCTGAAAATTAAAATTATTGTATTGTTTTTTAGAGACTTCATATTACCTATAATCGATGATAGTGATGGAAAATAGTGGAAAAATCAATGTTTAGATGAAGTTAGCCATTTCTATTTAATTTATCAAACATGAGTCATGTGTGTTTACGTAGTTGTATCGATAACATTTATTTGTGTTTCTTTTAAGGTTTTTCTAACGTATCTATCTTATAGATACTTACAAAAAGGTTTTGCAATTCCGTAAATTAATAGAAATTCGTTATTTATACTAAAAATTCTGTAAATATGAACATATCTGAATATGCAAATAAACTATTGTACAACCGAACAATAGACAATCATATCGCAGCTTGCAAATTAACCGTTCGTTGTTTGACAAGAGTAAGTCTGAAGAAGTTTTCTCATAGATTATCAAAAATACTTATTTGATTCATTCTCTGCTAGCATTACAATTTGATATAATATTATTTAAAATATTTTTTGATTTACTTTTTTTCATCTTCCCCGTTTCAGCACCTTGTTTAGAAAATAATGAAAATTATTACTCAATTTTTTTTTGTTTTTTCATCCATTTTTGTCAATTTAGAGGTTAATTTATCCGAATTAAATTTTTCGTATAGTTTTTCTCTATTTTCCATCATATTAGCTTGAAGCTTCCAAACAATTTTGCAAGTATTCGTTTACCTTCCCACAAAATCAGGTTTCTGACATTTTGAACCCAAAATTTTATAATTTAAGGTTATCTCAGAGGTATTTAATTAAATGTTTCCTAAAAAAAGTTACGAATGTTTTTAAAACAAAACTTATAGAGGCAATCGAGGACTTTGAAAATTTTTTTTGTAAAACCATTTTTAATAGTTTTTTTTTAATTTTAAACTCAAGTATTTAATGATCTAAATTCCTCCATATTTTTTTTTATTCTTTATTATATTACCTTAAAGCTCCAAAAATAATTTTCCAATTATTCCGTTTTCTTCTTAAAATAATAAGTTTCTGACACCATAAACCTGAACTCTTGCATTTCAAAGTTATGTTGAGAGTATCAAATAGAATATTTAGTTAAAATAGTTACAATTGTTTAAAAAATAAAAGTTTTGGATTTATAATGAAGTCATTTGAATGGTTTTTCAGCTTAAAATATGGTTTTTTTGAGTTTTCTTAATAATTTGGAGGTTAGGGATCAACAACATGTGACATTCTTTAAACATTTTATCCATTCTCCATCATGTCAGCTTGAAGCTCCAGAAAAACTTAGAATTTTTTTTGTTATTCTAAAAATATCAGGTGTAGAACCAATCAAACCAACTACATCGTTTTTCCAACTTTATGACTCAATGCATTCCCATGAAAAAATTGCCAGTACTTTCAATACAGCCAATTCACGCAAAGTACTGATGGACTGTTGGTTAAATGCCGTACATCAGCTAATGATTTTACTCATTCAGAAATGATAATATGGAGCCAACATATGTAAAACTTGTATTGGACAAATGTCGTTTGCAAGCAATGGCAAAATTAAAACCTAAACGTTGACTGAATACTCTTTGCCGCTTCTACGTTAGTTTTGTTAAAGAAAATCTCAACCTGGATGTCAAATTTGTTTTAACTTTCTTGCTGTCGCAAAAACAAACTTTCCAAAATATTTTCTAAGCTTATGTAGGCTAACCAAAAAAATTTCTATCGCTGAAAAGATTGAGATATCGTCATCTTCGTAATCGTCTTTGGCGTTGTCTCCATTAACTTTATCACCAATATAAATGAAGAAAAAATAAAGAAGTTGAGACAAAGCTGCATGTAATGCGAAAAAAAAACAAGTCTTATAACAAGAATTTTGCATTAATTCCTGATCAAAAAATGTACTTATAATTGGTTTTTTCTAAGCAAAATATTTTTTTTTGGTTTTTCTATGTTTTCTATAAACCAATATTAGGTTATTTGAAACTTTATATCTATTTTATATTAAATCTTATTCTTGGAATCCGTAAATGTAAAGAATAGAGCAAACTTTGGGAAAGGCGAGATAAGAGAGGTGGCAGTATTCGAAACAGCTACATACTGGATAAAAAATATATGAAGTAAACAAAATTCTTATTAATAATGAGCATTGATAACTATAATATTTCTTACATTTTATAAAGTTGCTTTCCGCAAAACATCATCACTGTTTACACCTGTAAAAAAATAGCTGTAAATCTTATCAAGACAACCAAAGTTACAATTGTTTTTACTACAGAGAGTTGAATTTTTTTCAAACAAAGATGACATTTATCATATTAGAATTAGCTGAGAAAGCATTTATCTGCTTGTGAGATCTCAAGGTCGCAAGGTAGTGACTTATTTATTTAGTGAAAACAAAAATTACCTTCTTATTTTACCTTCTGACCAGATTCTCTGGACATAATGTAAAATGTTGACTACAGAGCAAGAGTTTTTAAGAAACTAATCCACCTACGACGTATTGGCGATTTGTTTTTCGTACCAAAATTACGTGCAATTTCCTATTTTGGTGCCATGTACCATAATTTCGATAGAACTAAATAAAAATCCTACCTTATGAAAAATATGCATAAAATTACTTACACATTCTTAAATATTATTTAAAAGTTTTTTGTACGAATATAATGTCTTTTTTTAAATAACATATGTGCTTGAATATACAGTATCTTCCACACTTTTTGGCCAAATTCTTTGGTGATCGCAAACAAAATACATGTTAGGTAATTGACAACGGTATTTCATCAAAAAAACATTCTAGCTGAACCTAGAAATTAAAAGTTTTACGGGAAGAAATAACTTGTTTTGTCATCGTGTCGTTTAAAAATTATTTTCTAAACGTGAAAAATAGCTGCAGAGCTGGTTTCATGATCATAGATAAATTGAATAGGAAGAACTATTTATTGTGAACCCACCAGAAAATATTGTGACTCGTTAAATGTATGGGTTCGAGACGAAAGGAAACCTTACCACGGATGAAAAATTTTGGTATTTGTCATTATCACTGAAGCAAGTGAATTTAAATACATTTACAATTAAAGGAGTTATCTTTTCGAAAAAATATTTTCAAAAGTTAACCGATTTAAAAAAAAAAAGAACTGGTGAATAGTTACTGTTAGAAAAACATTTAGAAAATTAAAAATATGAAACAAAGGAAATAACCTATAAATACCTATAAATCCCTCGATTTTTAAACTCCAGAAAGCCATACATCCATAGCAGAAGAGAACACGATAAGTCAAAGAAACGATGCTGTGATAATGCAAAGCGAGAAGGCATTATTGTTTCAATAACATGATATTACTAAAATTTGACGACCATCTCAACCGAAACAAACTGCCAAAAAAAAAAAAAATAAATGATTCGGAACCAATTATTAACACCGCCGCTACTACTACCGCTTCTAATACTTATGTGCAACCCAGCAACTTCCCTGCATGATTTAAAATTAAAAAATGTTTAATACTTATTTTACACATTGTGTTATATTATATTATGTGCTTAGCAGCAAATATTTTCGCTATGGAAATCAGCTAGTAAGATTTTAGTCTAAGCTAGAGCCATGTTTTTACTTGCATAGTACGTGTATAGCCACAATATTCTGTTATCAAGCAAGACAGCTCCTAAGATCACTGCCGCTTACCCGAAAATGTTAATTATTTCCCATCATATTTATCTGTGTGTGGGGGTTGGCACGCGGAGTGGGAAGAAGGACGAAGCCCTACTAGTATAAATGTATATAAATCTTTCTATATTGAATATTTTATTTGTGGAGGTCTAAAGTAATAGATCCCCTCGCCCCCACATGCTTTTTTATTCCTTTAAAAGTAAGATGAAAATAAGTTAAACATACACGAATTTCTAATGATTTTTTATAGCAAGTCTGACCCACCCCGACCCTCACCCTTCTTTAGTTCCCCCCCCCCTCCCGCCCCAGTCTCCTCGCAGCGCCTCTACATGATAAAATAAAATGTGTTCTTTACCGATAAATATTGTTTCTCCCCCTTCTGCCCCCCCCCGCATGACTACCATTACCTCCTTATGTCCCCCTGAACCCCCACACCCCCTATTCAGGTTTGGTTAACCTTATTTACCTAACAATATAAATTTTCGACCCGTTGCCTTTTTCCAAGGATCCCCCAAAGATGGCCAAAGTCATTTGAAAGACTCTCTTGCCAAACTCTGCCGAAAATAGACGAATTATTCCGATTAGAGACGAGCCATTTTACCAAAGCCCTTTAAGAATAATCCACGTTCCCAACAACGACCGATTGCAGCTGAAGCCACTTCTTTACAGCCCATTGAGATTGCCTGTTTTGAGTGCACGATTCATTTGGCCAATAGACAGACGCCCAACATGGATTTCATTAGTATTATTTAATTTTTAATAATTATGGAGGCTCACACATAAGATGTGGCTCATATTTTGAATACGTTATTATAAATATTTATTAGATGTTATAACAAGTTTTACTTAAACTGACAATAACATAGCTTATGTTCAAAATCGTCCGATTTTCATTATAAAATTTTGCTGTAAAATGTTTCAGATACCAAGAATTAAAACGATATTTAACAAATTTACTTAACCTCTTCTATTTTACATGTTCTTTTGAGATTTTAGGGCTTATTCTCTTCTTTAAACAAAATTATTAGGCGTCACCGACATAAAATTTGGAAAAACTTCAATTAATCTTGCCAAAATTTAATTGTTAGCGTATTATTCGTATTTCTATACAAACAATTGAATTTTTTGGAGAACCTATTGAAGTATTGGAAAATTTCATGTCGGTGACTCCTAATAAATTTGTTCAAAGAAAATAATAAGCCTAGGAATCGAAAAATAACATAGTAAATGGAAGTGATTAAGTTGTTGTGTTGAATTTTGTTTCTATCTTCGGTATCTGAAAAATTTGACAACAAAATTTTATGATAAAAATCGCACGATTTTTAAAATTAGCTATAATATTGTCAGTTTACGTTAAACTTTTTATAACTTGTAATAAATATTTATAATAACATATTAACAATATGAGCTATATATTAGGTGTGAGCCTCCATAAGAGAAATAGTTTTTAGATTTGTGATAACAGTGTTCTTTTACTTGGTTTTTCTCCAAAATTTATAATGTATCGAATATTGTTCTCTGAAATTTTCACAAACTTAAATATTCGGAACTTAAAATGAATATGTGTAAGAAGAGATATATTAATAAACTATTTTCAAGTGATAAACAAAAAAAGGAAATTTAAATTGTTTAAAAAAATTAGGAAATGTCATGTTGCAAAAAAGGTACAATAACTGTATTTTTGTTTTTTTTAATGGGGATAATTAAATTTTTAAAAACTATAAAAAACATTTTATGGTATTTAAGACATTGATAATGGTATTCAAAATTATACTGCTAATCTATACAGCTATAAATTCATCAGTAATATCGCTAATGAAATAGATACTGACTAAGAGATACGTAAACTTAAGCAAAATATATAATTTAATGAAATATAAACGAAGAACAAAAAACCAAATCACCAAATAAAGTCGTCCGAATACAATGTTTATCCATAAAGAATTAATTCAATAATTTATGATAATTTTAAAGTAAAGCAATGATATAAATCTTTTACCAACTAAATAATCTAATATGCTTCAACCTAATAACCAAAGGCGCAGCAAATAGTTAAAGTTAATACCATATTTAAACCACATAATAACACAATACATTATAATGCAACACTCATACATAATATAATAATATTTACTAGACCAATCTATTATTAAACAGTAGATATCT
>JAPYYV010010022.1:0-11564 GCA_030522625.1 Copidosoma aretas
TTGATGAATTTCTTTCAAATTCATACCAAGTAAATTCGAGTAGTCAAATTAAAATTATTGATGAGACGAAAAAAAACCACCTCGACCCCGGAGTCGAACGGAGTCGAATTTTAATTTGACTACTCGAATTTACTTGGTATGAATTTGAAAGAAATTCATCAAAATTCGATGATTATTGAAATAAGGGCTATTTAAAAATATAGCGATTTCTATCACGTATGGAGGCTGCGCGATGTACGTTGAAAAAAATTTGATAGGTAAATGGCATTAGAGTCATTTGTATATGTGATTATATCTTCACCTATCTTAGAATCATGTTGTGACTGTATCGTTAATCTTCTTGACAACTTCAAAAGTACCGTCCCAGTTGCTCTGAAGTTTCGGGCTCTTGCCTTTGGTTCTTTGTGGATTGTAAAACCAAACTTTTTGTCTTTCCGAAAAATTAACTTATTTTGCTTCCTTATCGTAATAGGTCTTGATCTTGTTGCTAGATGTTATAGCTGTGGTGATTCTTATCAAATCGTGAATTTTCGCCATATTTTTTCTCAGCTTCTGTACATAGTTCTTGGGTAATGAAACTTCAACGTGATGATCCGGAGAAGGTCCTCTCATCAGATCCAACGGACGGCGCGGGCGCGGGCGTAGGTCATCACCAGTGCACACCACAGCTGGAGAAAATCCGGTCGTCGCATGTTTGAATCATCTGTAAGCTAATAAAAATAGTGAAATCCAACTGTCCCAATCTTTTTTATTTCCGCTTACAAACTTCGACAAATAACTAAGAATGGTCTGATGTTGGCGTTCCACTTGACAGTTGGATTTGCGGTGTAAAGGTGTAGTTCGTGTTTTCATAATTTCTAAAAGATCTGCTAATCCTTTTACAAAACGCAAATCTAAGTTCTTTCCATGATCAGTATGCACTTCTAAAGGCATACTATGACGACAAACTACCTCATTAACGAAAACCTGAGCTATTGTTTAAGTCCTTATGTTTGACAAGGGGAAAGCTTTTACCCATTTTGCAAAATTATCTGTCATGACAAGGAAATAGTTTTTTCCTAACGAAGAAGTTGGAAATGGGCCTAAAATATCGTTGATATAGTTGAACATATACGACACCAATTTTTAACGTCTTTTTTGCAAGTGGCCCAGTAGAATCTTTCCCTAATCTTCTCCAGTGTCTTATTTATTCTGAAGTGCCCTTCCGTTGGTAAACCGTGCACTTCTTGTAGAATTGCTTCGTTCTTCTTTCTTGAAACGATTAATTGTAGAATCATGGTCTTCAATATCGGTGATATCCATTCTTTGTGTAAGACTCCATATTTAATGATGAATGAGTCCCATTGACTACAATACACTTTTGTAAATTCATCTTTCGGTGCAAGTTGCTGCCAATCTGGTAGAGTGTCAGTTTTCTTGTTTTTAATAATCATCTTTATTGCTTCATATTTCATCTGATACTTTTGCCAGTCCGATCTCGTTTCTTCAACAAAAGCAATTCGTCTAATTTTATTATTCTCCGCTTTAAACTTTTCCTTAACGCGGTAGCAGTACTTGCAAGACTCCTTTTTGCACGATCTTCTGGATAATCCGTCTGCGTTTCCGTGAAATTTTCCTATCTTATGAATAATCTTAAATCTGTACTAATCGAATAATCCAACCCGTATAACTAGTTGACCATCTAACTCCTCGAAAGATAACAACCAAGTTAAGGCGGAATAATCAGTTTTAATTGAAAATTTTCCATACAAGTAACAACGAAAATGTTTTACTGACTCAACGATACCTAATAACTCGCTACGAGTAACACAATAATTCTTTCCTGATGGACCATACATCCCGAATATAAAAAGCTATTAATTACCCTTTTCTTACCATCTCGATTCTAAGATAATACTGATCAAATGCCATGATTTGAAGCGTCAGTATCTAAAGTAAATACAGAATCCAACCTGGGGAACACCAAAATTGGGGGATACGTAAGTACGCTTTTTAATTTTAAAAATGATTCCCGACTTTCTTGAGACCACTGGAAGTATACGTTTTTCAACGTTGAGCTATGGAGAGGCCTAGCAATATCAGAGAAACCTTTGATGAATCGTCCATAGTACGAGCAAAATCCTAGAAATTTACGTACATTTCATTTTGTTCTCGGAATTGGCCATTTGACAACAGTCTTAACCTTCTCTGGATCCGTCATTTTCCCTTCTTCTGACACAACGTGTCTGAGAAATTGAATCTCTCTTTTAAATAAATTAGAGTTCTTTTTCTTCATTCGAAGATTTGCTTTCCGAAATCGAAGAAACACCTTCTTCAGATTTATTAACATTTCTTCAAACGAGTCTGCTAGAACCATGTTATCATCTAAATAAACTAAGCAGATGTTTTATAACAATCCATCAAGTATCTCCTCTATCAGTCATTCAAACGTTGCTGGTGCATTACATAGTCCAAATAGCATGACTTTCAATTGCCAAAATCCTTTTCCAACAGAAAAAGCTATAATTTTTATATCATCATTTCTGATTTTCATTTGCCAATAGCCGCTTTTCAAATGAAATGTAGAGAACTACGATTTTTCAGCTAATTTATCGAGAGTATCGTCTGATCTCGGTAAAAGATACGAATCTTTGATCGTTGCAGCATTCACTTTCCGGGAGTCAACACCAAATCTTGTGGAGCCATCTTTATTTTTCTTAAGGATGACTGGAGAATACCAGGAACTTAAATATCTTTCTATAACTCCTTGTTTCTTCATTTCTATAATTAAATCGTCGACTTCCTCATGTGTATGAATCGGAACTCTTCTCAAAGGTTGTCTAATTGGTCGAGCCCCTTCCTCCAAGTGAATCTCATGTTCGACCAAATCACATTTCCCTGTGACATTGTCATCTTCAAAGATGTCTTAATATTTTATTAGCAAATCGGTAAAATTGTCTCTTGGTCATAGTCCAATCTTTCTGAATTTTTTCAGTGGCTTAGAATGAATGGGAATTTTGACGACTACTAAATTCATAAATTTTGAGTTTAAAATCGTTACGTCAGAACCGGAATCTAAAACGAAATTACAAATTTTGTTATTTAATAAGCCTTTAAAAAGAAATTTACCGGGGTTCCTATAAATTCTCCTGACACTGAATTTAAAGGAGCTGACTTACCTACTGTTGAACTTCCTCTTAAAAGTTCAAAAAAATCTAGTTTCCCTGCTTAATAAACACCTGGGGTTTAGAACAATTGTACTTTATGTAGCCCTTTTTCCCACAATTCTAGCACTTGACATTATTAGAATTCCTTTTTTTTTACTTGGTCTTGGATTGAAATTCGATTGACTTGCCCTGCATGCTCTTGCAGCAACATTAGTCCCTTAGAGTCTTCTATTTCCGGCAAAAATTGCTTTAACCTTAATCGCCCGTTGAACAGCAAATTTTAAAGACTGGATACTCTCTAGTTGAAGCGCTTAACTTACTGAATTATCAGCAATCCCAATAATGCACTGTGAAGAAGCAATTATATCTTTAGTAGCATACGGGCACTCAGAATAGACTACTGAAACTTACTTTTGTGAATCAACAGCTAAATTTAAAAAATCCTCATAAAGTCTCTATTTCCTATTTTGCCAATGGGGATAACATGTTGCTGCCAAATACTTTTTTCCAAAATGCACCTCAAGTTTTGATGTTGAACCTAGCAATCCCTCTGAATCTAAAAAATTATCAAGCACAGACCTTGCTTTTTCACGTGAACAAGAAATCAAAGCAACCATTTTGTGCTCTTATCCTACTTGGCAATGAAGTTAAGCTGATTTTAAAAAATCCCTAAACAGATAACTACCATGATGGACATCAGTCTCATCATTATAAAAGGGTGGTAATTCTACCTGAATCGGATGTGGCTGTAGTGACTGTGTTGGTTGTGGAGATTGTGGCAAAAGATTTAAGATTTTCACCGATTCTCATCTGATATATGCCGTGAATTTGTTGCCCATGAAACGCCGTACGTTCCCTCTGCTGTGACTGCCTCTCGCTCAAAACGGAGTCCTGTTCTGCCAAAGCAGCGTATAGTTCAGTCTGCAGACCCACAATAATTTCGCGAGCATCAGCGAGAGTCGACCTCAGTTGACAGGCCGTCCTTCCGTGAACTTTCTGTTGTTTTCGCAGAGAGTCCCCCGTTTCCTGCTGCACGTCGTCAAGCTGAACCTGCAAATCGTCATGACTTTTCTGCAGTTCAGTCAGTTTGTTTTTGAACTTTCTATCGCTTTATCCCGAATTTTTACGACTCTCTTTGAGTTTTCCAACGAAAGTCTCCAGCTCCAGGCACTGCTGCTTTGATTCCTCCAACTGCCGCTTCATCATCTTCGTCCCTTTCTTACGATCACGCGTAATAATTAAAAACACACGAACTTCATGAAAACTAACTCAAACTTTATTGATAGAAACAGACAGAGCGAATGGGTTCGAGGTTACAATATCGACTCTCTATTACTATTTTTCAAGAACAACAACAAGTAGCAACTGCATATATATGCATATGCAGCGCGGTAACATATGCGTTCTTTGATTTTTCAACCGTGTACCAAACAATATATCAACCTCAGACCATTTTTCCCATATTCTGTATTAAATAAGCAGTAAACCTAGAAAAAAATCTTCAAGATTAACGGATTCGTTTTGCAGATATTTTATTTAAAAAAAAAAAAAAACCGTTTCATACCACTGTCTGGCGGCTAGAGGGCTGCTTCTAAAGGGAGCATCACGAATTAAAGTCGCAATTTTTCAGCAGATCTAGTGATTCTTCCGAAGAAGATGTACTTGGAAGAAGACCAGATGTGTTTTTTGCGTCATTGTGGAGCGCCGCTAGGTAACAGGGGTGCCTTAGTAAATCCAAGCTCCCCGGCCGTTTGCAAGCGCGGCGATAGTATAGGGTTAGGGTGATCCGTGATACAAGGGCGGACTTTGAAAGCGAGAATGAGGGCTGCCTAAATGGGAGGGACGATGTTGAATTCTCCGACAATATAAGCATTTCTGACATATGTGGCATACTATGGAATACCCAGTACTAAGCTAAGGATCTTCATGAAGTCACTTTAGATAACCTTGATACTATTTTCCTTTGCAGTGGTTGCAGTGTGGGGCTCTAGGAGGGGAAAGCATAGATACTGATGCTCCTGATGATAAAGGGGCGCAACTTGGTCTTCTGCGAGACTGCTTTGTTGTTAAAAAAAGGTTTTAAGTGTTCAAAGGCCCCATATGCCTTGCCACGTGTGCAGTTGGTATGCTGTATGCACGGAAGTCGGCGGTCCAGAGTTATGCGAGGTCCCACGCAGAGTTGCTCCAGTCGATGTCTACTCGGTTGACCCGTATATGTTACCTCCACAGTGACATACGGCTAAAGCTTTATATTACCATATTATAATTCTGAATTTATAACTTATATCATGATGTAAATCTTTTTCTACTCTACCAATCAGAAACCATTTAATCAAATGTCTACTAGACTGATAAAGCTTACCAAATATCATACTTATTACCTTGACGAGCTAACTAATCAAAACCGTTGTATATTTCCCCCTATACTTGTACACTACACAGATGATGAGTATGACTTCTGACACTGCATCTACGTGCACTACTACGGGTAACTATACATTCGTAATAAATACGATACGACGACTACACTCATGAAAAAATGTTAATTGCTATTATAAATAATTATACATTCACTGCATGTATAACATGTCACTGCATATGCCGACAAATCTGATATCAATAGATTGACGAAAAAATACGATTATTTTGCATAATCCGTTGCAAACTTTTTAAAAAGAAACGAAATTGAACAAAAATGCTTGAAACATGCTGTAAAGATGCCACACTAGGGCGCTCAACTCATTTAATGACACGTCTGATAATTTTTTACAAACAATACCAAAATTTAAACTCACGGTTGCCTTGCCACAAAAAAATGTTGCACAAAATAAAAAATTGTTTATTTTTAAGTACTTCTCGCAATTGTAAGAGTTGAACACCCTTCGTTTATCGATTTCGAGACGATTCCCAAAGTTTCATGCAATTTGATTAAGTTGGAAAGAAGAAAAGTTGGGAATCAAGAAGTAGCTTTTTTGAGGTTAAATGGTTCCCTCCCACGTCCTCTACAGTTCATAAAAATATGTATTGAAGCTTACATAGTAGCCCAGTAGGATTCATTGTAATAAAATATAAAACCGTAATTCTAATAATTTTCGTGATGAAACATATATTAATAATGATGGATTAAAGAATTATTTACTATTGTTTCTTGTTGAATGGAAAAAATCTGATAGTTGAAGCTGAACAATTAATCCGTAAGATTACACTGCAATGAACATTTGAAAGATAATGACTTTTCCAAGCATACGTCTGGTTTAGATGAAAAGAGTAAATGGAGTGAATGATGTGTTTTATTTCAAAAACATTCAACAAACTTTATGAAGGCCTTACATTGAATAAGGAATTCTTTTTTTTTTAAATGATAAAAATACTTTTCTAACTTTGTTTTACCTAATTTAAGTATCTCAATCCAGTCCTCAAACCTATTTAACTTATAAATTCTATTCTAATGTCCAAATTCTATTTTTTTAAACTTTTTTCTATACTCTAAGCGTTAAACTTAATCTTATGTTCTGCATGTACTTACTACGTTGGGCAGTGCATAGTAGAACCACACGGACGCAAGTTGCTTCTTACTTTTGAAAAAGAATCGTTTGTATTGTACCCTTTTATCATAAAATACTATGATCTTATTATTTTTCGGTAAAGCAAGCATTCTTTATATGAAGATGTTTTTATTATATAAGTTTAACCAAACTGAATTAGCAGTACCTGTAACAAGACTCTTTAAGTTATCAAACTCGTACTTTGTACCATTTCGTCATTGACAAGATGTTTCTGTTTATTTAAGCTGATACTTACATGATACGCTTTCGTCTGTAGCTGTTACTAATCATTTTTGTACTTCTTCTTTAACGGTTTCCAGCTAATATTACAAACAGGTATCATTTATTAGCTTTGCTTTTGCAACATTCGAATACCATTACGTCATCCCAATTTCTAAATATTTGATGCAAGCGAAATAATTGTTTTCTCTTATATTAAAAACACATGCTTGTTTACTGAGAATATAATTATTTACTCAAGTGTGACTTTTATGGAATGCTTATCGAGTATCATTTTACAGAGACAATTTTGTATCTCACAATTATATAAGATCTTCTTTACTGTATTTAACATACTGAAATAGAACATATAATATCAACTGTTTCAAATAATAAAAAGATTTTCAAACAAGTGTACCTAGTACGTATCCAAACGTGCATAAGATGCGAAACCGATAAAATAATATAAAGTTTCTACTTAAATGGAATCTTAAATAATGCTCACAAACTAAGTAAATAAAGTCATTAAAAAAAACAGTTACTGCATTACACTTTAGGACTTTTAAATCCATCGTTGTTGCGTACGCAAATGCCAAATGTTCATTTCCGATAAATTATCTACGTCATAATATGCTAAATGACGTAGTAAGGTACATTATGATTTCCTGACTGGTTACCAAAGATCATTCAACTTGACTTTTTACGATATTAAATAAATTGTCAAGAAAGTGGTGCTTGCTGGATATATAAAGCTGTCTTAGCTCAAATGCGGAATCAGTTAGGAAGTAACAAATAACGATTGTTCATCTTAACAACAATGAAGGCTCCAACAGCTTTTTTAGCCCTTTGCTGCATAGCGTTAGGTAACTAATACAAATTTTATTGCATTAAAATCCATGTGGATGTGTAAACTTTTTTTATTTTATTAACTCCTAGTAGTAGTACTTAGTATATTACTATTCTCTATATTGTATCCGCTTATGTTCTCGGCTTGGAAACAAATTCTTACGCGGAAAAATTTAAATACTTTTTTTTGGAGCAACTCATATATTTTATACCAGAGAGGTTATGTTGCAATCTTATCCTTGAAATTAACGGGAAAAGTTGTTTTTCAAAATGGGAAAGAAAATAAGTTTGATACACGATACAATGAACATACAATATCACCCTCGATTACCGTCATGGTGGGGAAACACCTGGGAGAGAATACCGTACACTCGTGAAGTGATGAACGTTTTTTATACAAAGTTTATTCTACTTTTAAGGGCATGGATCTCCGATCTCCAATACTTTAAAGGTCAGCGCAAAAAATACAGATTATACAATTTCCAACGACAAAAAGTTAGAATACGAAGTGAAACTTAATGAAACAGACCTCAAAGAAAGACTGGCAATGCATTCAGAGTTAGTATCAACCGGAGAACTACCTTACATGGTCTCCATTCACAGAAATGGTCAGCACCACTGTGGTGGTGCTCTGATCAGTACAAAGCATGTTCTTACAGCAGGTCATTGTGTGCATAATTATCTTGTTGACCCATTCATGAACATACATGAGCTAACCATAGAGGTTGGATGTGTGGCTACTGGCACTGGAAGAACATACAAAGTGGATAGCTTAACATGTACTAAATATTTTACTATGAAAAGAATTTCTCAGATCTTTTATCCTGACGATATAGCTGTGATTACGGTGAGTGAATAAAATAATTAATATGAACAATATTTTATGGAACAAGTGCATTTGTAATGAAAAAAATTTTTTTTAGTTGAGTCAACATGTTGCTGGTAGCGATCTTGTGAAAATTATTAAATTACCTCCAGCAAATTTTGAACTTCCAGCGGGTGCAGAGGTACTCATTAGTGGTTATGGCAGTGCTCAGATTCAAAGCCCTGTATCACCAGTAATGAAAAAAACAAAGTTATACACACTTACTTTCGATAAGTGCAATAATTTTTACAGTTCAAATTTAGGAGTGAAAATCACGAATCATCACATTTGCACTGTACGCGGAGCCGGATATGGAACTTGTGTGGTGAGTCTATTAATATTTAAGTCTCACTATATTTTGAATTTCCATTATCAACAGATTTTCGATTTTCATGGGAAAAAGTTCAGATAATCTATGAATTATTGGAAAAAATCGTCATTTGTCAATATAATTTTACAGGGTGATAGTGGCAGTCCATTAATGTACAACAGGCAGGTTGTCGGTATTGTATCCGGAGGCAGTGGACGATGTGGTTTTGGTGATCCTGACGTCTTCACTAAAGTATCTCATTATCTGCCATTCATTGAATATGGAATGGGCAATCGTGATCCTGCTAACGTTAAGTCGGTAGAAAAGATTAATCAGGAGTACTTGCAACTTAATTACGGAATTTATTAGCAGTTTATGATTTTTGCTCATCCAAATCAGAAGATAAGTTGACTTGTCTCTATTGTTATGCTGACAGTTATATAGTATTATTGTATTTTTTATTTTGTTTATTTTGTACTCCCAGCGCAGATCAAATTTTTCCGAACATGCCGCCTACAAACCAATGAGGTAATAGAGTTCACTAAAATCAACAAATCCAATTTTGATGCACGGTCGGAAAAATATGATTCACAATGGGTGTACTAAATCAGAATTCATTCTAAGAATGTGTATTCTACGTTATTCATGTTACATTTCTTGTTGAGTTTGATAAATCTGTAGAAATAAACTATTGACTAAGTATCATTTGGGTAATTTCTTATTTCACGAATGGTCACAACTTATAATCATCCTATAAAAAGACGACTGGTAAAAAAGGTGCTTAAAAATCACAAAGTCAAGATTGAATAAATTACGAAATACGTTGGTAATAAAGAATAATTTGGCACATCCTCATTCTAGTAATAAATAAAACGCGGGATTTACAATATATTGCTTTGCACACTTCTATTGGTTTACTGATTATAAACAGGGAAATGTGACAACAGACTTATCATAAATATCAAAAGTACGTTCTCAAAAAGGTGACATCTATATACTTCGTGCCTGTTTGCTTACGCTGAATATCATGCATACATCGAAAACGACGGTGTACTCTGAAAAGTACATCGATATTTCTGATGTACGCTGTATACACATCCGAACTGTCAATGTATACACCAACATTTTCAGTGTAAGCAAACTGCGCACGCAGTTTCTCGATGTCGCATTTTGAGAAGGTACTTTTTATAGGACAATCTTTCTCCGTGTACTTCATCGTCTCGTTCACAACATTACAATTATAGTACCCCCGTTGCCCCGCTCGCAGCCTAAGCTCGAATTTGCGCGAGGAGCACAAATTTGTTCTGCTGTCATAAACCTATATGTATTGATGTAATACACCTATATAGCTGTAAATATACGGTCTGTTTTTTCTTTCCCAAATGTTCGTCCAAACATTTTTGATCTAACCTTTTTGGGACCATACTTTTTTTCCGAATGCGTCCATGGATCGTCTATGTACGGTCCAATGATCGTCCAAAAAAAAAACGCGGTCTTTTTATAGTCCTGTATCGGATCAGTCTAAACACCTGGCCTAACAAGGATGATACTCCCAGTTATTAAGTCTTTGATGTGTTCCAGTTTTTTCAGCACACTTGATCCAGGCTGAATTGTGTGAGCTGAACTATTATTTTGAACTCGAAATTTTGCAGTTGAATTTATATACATGCTTATTATTTCACGGAAACTTCTAAAGTTTAATGACTTGTGAATAGTATTTAAGCTGTTATATTGAATTCGACATGTAGCCGTGAAATTTTTATCCATGCTTGTTATTGTGTTAAAACTTGTAAATCCCCTATATATTGGAAACAATTATTTTTCGCTATTACGTGTAATGCGAATTTAGATTCGTTTTAATATGTGACGAGTGAACAGCCTGGATAAAGTGTGACGGGAGAAACTTCCATAAATAATCGACCTTAATAACCGGGACGCAATTCGACCATTCACTTAAATGAATGGGACGCAACTCGACCAATGGGGTCATTAGCGTTATCTTATAGGACGCAACTCGACCTAAGCCCACAAGTACTGTGATAAAATTCTAATTATACTGAAAACTGTATTTACAGTGCATTTATTAATGCATAAGAAATTCAAATTGCAAGAGTGTATTTCGAGTGTTCTAAAACGAATAAGTTAGTCTTCCTCTGGACAATTTTAAAAGTATATGATAACCTGGGCCTAAGCTATGATAAAACAACATCAAGAAAAATAGAAAATAATTGTATATCTAGATGAACTCTAATTAAAACAAATAAAAAACTTATTAAAGATACATAACGCCTTTGAGAACACATTCTCAAAGTTTCAATAGAACCGTAAGGAATTCATTTTTTCCGACAACTACATTCTCCTATTCGCTTCGTGCAAGTCGTTGGAGGGGATAAGAACATCAACTGAAGCTCCCGTACTAGCAAAAATGTGCGTAATTTCAAGACTTTTGAGGAATTCTGTTGTTAGATACCTGAAGAAAATGCGTGTTATTGCTTTTCAAGTGATCTATTATTAAAGTAACTCATTATGCAAGTAACTGCATCTTTTAAAGTTTCCTTTGGCAAGAGAAATCGGAGTGAAGAGTGAAATATATGGCCACAATAATGAAAATACGGCGGGTAACGAACGGTTTT
>JAPYYV010010023.1:0-11564 GCA_030522625.1 Copidosoma aretas
TTTCTAACCTTCAAAAATTTCTTCAGATCTTTTGTATAGATTTCAATATTCTAGAACTCATAATCCGTACCTTTCAAAAAGAATGAGCACGATACCGATCGTCGGAAGTTATAGTTACGAACTTATATGTTGCTTGGCGCATAAACCAAAAAATTGCATACTTTAATATTTGTTGAGGTTATCTTGGCTTTCAACTGTTATCTTTCATTAATAGTAGTAAAATTTGGTTTGGACTCCAGTTATAATTTTCACAAATATTTTCTAGTCGTTATTTTAATCTGCTATTAGATTACGATAATGACAGCATGAATCGCTATTTTTTGAGGTTATGTCTGCAAGAATAGACTTAAATTCGGCAAGTTACATTAAAATATTTATTATTAAAAGACACAAAATTAAAAACTCACTGCAACACCTACCAATTCATTTATTTCATTATAAATTATATCGTTAAATGAACAATTTTTAAAAAATTCTGTTTCCTCCGAGTGTTCTAACCTGAAAAAAAATAATTTTAGCTTTTCCTATAGTTTTCCTATATTCTTGAACTCATGGACTTTATTTTCCAAAAAGAATCATTGCAATATCATTTTTCTGACAGGAGCTATCTATTTTGAACGAGAAAAAGCCAAAAAGACACACTGTGGCAGCGTCTGACGTGTGACTAAGTAGACGCGTGTGTGCGTGTATGGTCAGACAGGCGATCGTCTACCTGTGCGATACCAGACGAACGCAAAACCCTATAGCGTAAGCACCACGCCGCCCCTCTGTATATGCATACATGGAAACTCGATGATAAAGTTATTCTTTCAACCGTCGAAGTCTGTGCCGTCTGTTGTTGTTGTGCACCATTTCCTTTTTTCATTCCAGACATTACTGGCTGTACCTTGTGCATGGGTTCTTATAAGTCGACGAAAATTTTAATTCTATAATGCAGTTTAAGATCTTATTAAAAATATTAACGTCATTGGAGCCCTTGAGAGCCATATGCGATTTTGAAAGGGCTTTGCTTATTTCTATACGGACAAATTTAAAAAAAATGATGTCAATGGCTGCTGTTTTTATTTCTTGTAGGTACATTCATTTTTTTTACAGCTTCATAAAGCCTTGTTTAAATACATTTGTAGTACATAGCACCGTTTATATAACTTAAACAACTCAACTTGGCCGCAGTAACATAAACGTGCAGGAAATAAGTCAAGAGTAGTGGTAATATTTAACTTAATAATTAATTTACTTTCATAACGAGGTACATGAAACTAAAAAAAAAAAAAATTTATGATAAGTATACAATAACTAGTCATTTCTATGTTTGTATAATAAGATTTCCTGTACAATTGAAAAAATGTTTTTCAATCAATGGTTTTCTTTCATACCTATTTGGTATTGGTATTTGTCAGGATTGTCAGTGCTTGTTGTGATAAGAACGAAGATATTTAACATTTTTCTGACAATTAGTAGACAAAAACTTTTAACATAGTAACACAAAAGTAAGATACTCCTTCATAGATTAGAAAGTTATTTAAGAATTGAATAAAACAGTTATGCTCTAATGACTTTAAACTTGCATAGGATTCCTTAAATAAAGTTGCGAGCGTGGGTCTTCCCTTAGTTTGTATAAGTATTTAGTTTAAAAAAAAAAAATTATCAGCAACAGTTCGTATCTTACTAGCAACCTTATTTTTACCTATAAATACTTATACAGCTGTTATCGGGTAAAATATAGAGAAGATCCACCAAGTAGTGCTTTAAGAAGTCTATCAAGCTAAAATTAATTGTGAACCATTGCAAATTAAAAGAAAAACGTTTCATCTTAAGAAATCCGTACATGTAACTTCAGTACTGTTTCAGGATCATAAGGTGTAACTTTTTTTTTAAATTTGTAAGTGATATTAATACATCGTGGCTTGATGGACTTCTCAAAGTACCAGCTTGCTAAGTATTCTCTTTAATTTACTAAAAGAAATCTGTATAACTCGTTATTAGTAAAAATAAGATTGCTAGTTAGGTAGAAAGTGTTGCTGGTAAATATCTCTTTTTCAAACTCAAAATAAACAGAAACAATGAAAAGACCTGCATTTGAAACGTTATTTTGGAAACCCTGTGAAGGTTTTAAGTCATTTGATGCATAACTTTTTAAGGAAAGTTACATTTTGTGTAATTGGCATCCTAGTTGCTATTTCACGATCACAAAATTTAGCTTTTATCTTTCAATTCTTTACAATTTATAAGAAGTAATAGTTTGATTGACTTCTAAAGGCATCAGCTCAGCTAGTCTTTTTGTAATTAAACGATGAAACGGCTGTATAAATAAATAATTATCGATGAATACTTCTCAAAGTGAGGCAGTCGGTAAGGTAGATACGAAACAGTATATACTGAATACCCTTAATGTCCCTGATACCTCTAAGTGGGCAAAGAAACAATGGATTATTTATTTCCTTATCCAAGACAAAACTATTTTTCAGTAGCACCAAGATACCTCCTTAAGACTACCTTATATAAAAACTCCCTTTTTTAAACCGAAACATAGATTGTACCCTGGTGACGGTATAGGAACAAGCATTCTACTATTTCGAAACTTTTTCTATTAGACTAAAAAGATTTGTCGCGGACGAACAGACGGACAGAAAACCTAGTAAAATAGACACTTGTTAAAATTTTCTGTCATTGCTTTGCATATAAAATGGCAGAAGACATCAAAAAGATACTGTATAATACCAAAACCTATTTCAAAGACCATCTGTTGACTACACCATTAAACTATCCATTATCATCGATGGTTACTCCCCATCCTGTTTGTAAATCAGATTCCAATGGCGTTGTGTTTAATTTAGGGAGTTGATTCGAATTAAAAGTAGCAAATGCACCATGCAGACTCGCTAAATAGAATATTTATGTTCCTGTTTACTATATGAGCATTTTTCACTTATTTTGACTCGTTAGATCAGAATTTATTTCACATTTCACCACTGCATAATGATTTTGAAAGTTCTATATAAATTATAATCATCAAGTATCGTTCTGCTACATGCAAGTTTGAGTAGCAGATAGCAGACGACGCATTGCACCACATTATTATGTACGGCTAAATGTGCCACCCCGATATTCGAAATCAAAGAAAAGATACATGACATGACTGTAACCCTGGATGTTTCACGATTATCGGGCCCGTTTAGCGTTACACTATAAATTCCGAAAAAATCCCGACATAAAAAGCCTTTTTAATATTGTTATTTAAAGATACGTAGACGTAATATGCTCATTTCAATATTTTACAGTGTTTTGTCCCGACTGACTGAAACTCTCTAGCCCTGAAGTTAGCCACAACTCAGTTATAGTCGTATAATCGATGAATCGATAGATACTCTAGCAGCAAAAGTTTAATTTAAATCGTTTTTCTCTTTATGAATATTCTTGACTTCGATGACAAGTTTATTTTTGCAAAAAATTTGCATAGAAAAATCATTCTGGTGATAAACATATTTTAAAAGGAAGATGCCTTAAAGTGCACCTATATTGTATTGGAGCGCAGCCATATAAGTAACACGTTTAGATTGCATGTGATTAGCTGTTTAGAGAAAACAGCCCTCGATCCTTTGGCGTGCGAAGCACATAAAATAGTTGTCAAATAAGGCGATCAGAAACTGTGAGGACCAATAAGCAGGAGTGTCAAGAAAGATACAAGAATCATACTTACCGACTATGGTCCTAAGTACATGGTAGGCAGCTGTAGATACTTTGATGGCTGAGTGGTTAGCGGGCTAGCGTCACAGTCTGAAAAGTCTGGACGTGCCTGGATTCGACTCTCGGCGTCATCACTTAGGATTTTTTCCTTAATGCGTTACTGTTATTATGAAATAAATTTAATAAAATGAAAAATAAAAAAAAGTGGTTAAGTTAGCGAATTATATTATAAAACCCGTGAGTGATAAATCTGATGAAGATTGAAGATAGTTGTATCAGAGATGAGAAGATAAATTGCTCGTGCTGTAGATGAAAGTGTGTCGCCATCTCGCACACTGGTCTTAGTGCCAAACTGTATTGGCTAGCGGTAGAACTATACATACAATTTCTACTGGCTGAAGATTTCTGGGCATATCTTTAAACGGGCTACTGCAGTATAGAGCTAGGGAGGAGCGGAGGAGAGAAGACTAAAGGCGCGATATCACTGCACGGGTACCATGGAGGGGAAAGAAGTACCTGTAGGTGCTTGGATACATATATAGATGGGTGCAGGGCTAAGCATACGGCCAGGCAGTTCGGCAGCTCTCTAGAAAGCAATTTGGACTTTCTAAGTTCGGTCAGCGATAAAACTAGTTACGAGAGTTTTGTTAATGCGACTGTTGAGTTTTCCACAAGATGATAAGTCAAAAAAAATATACAGTTAGTAAGAACACTACATAGTGATCCTCGATTCTCATCTTAAGATGTGTAACTTTACAATCAACATATGTAACTTTTAACCCTTGCATACACTATGATATCATAGCTCAGATAACTAGCACGCATCATCCGTTTCTATTTTTTTTTGCATTTTGGATTCAAATCTCACAATTACGAAAATTTTTTTTTTGTAATATCATTTTGATTTTGCACTATTTCTTTCATTAATAGAAAATCAATTTTAAAATTTGCTCTGGGTTTATTAATCAATATCGTTTGTATAAAATCTCCGCATGTTACTTCACCTTTCCACTTGCGTTCATTTAACGAATTCTTGAGTGTATTATTATTTATATCTCATTATGAAGCACATAAAAATTCATTTAATAGGATTGAAAATTATTCATCAATATAGAATATAACCAATAATTTATAACTTTCCTTTAGCGCATTTGCAAAAAAAAGACAAGAACAATTAGTATATTCGAGGTAATTTTAACGTAAGTGCATTTATATAAAAAGAAAATACTTAAATGTTGAATGAAAAATTTTCACTTTTCTTCAGTAATTATTTAATGATTTCTAATTAAGTGTTTGTTTATAATTGTATTGTAGAAATATTTAATGAGCATAAATAAATCGTGCATTCTTGTTGATTCATCAATTAAGTAGTATTTTTTGCAATTTTTTTCTATTGTGACAACGTTAATAAAATAATTTTAAGACTTTTATTGACTAATACTTGTCTTTCCCGATGGCTATAAACGTAGTAATAATCACGTTTAGAATATTTTAAAAACTCTTGCATTTCTTAGTTACGTGACAAACTTTTGACTCAAGATAGTAGTAAGGCACTCTAAAGTGCATGCTATTTTGTACTGTATCATTGCGTATAAGTTAAGCTGTCTCTACTATATCTCTATTCTTTTCCTTCCCACGCAGCTGTACAAATGTTTTTAACTTTGGAAAGGTAAGACTTAAAAACTGTACGGCCAGGCTTCTTGAGACTTGTTATTCAGTTTTCGTATGATACCATCCCAAATATACTCACTGTTTTTTAAAAAAAATCGTAAGACATATTTAATAGTTATGAACGATTTTCTCTAATTTTACGTCGAACCAGAAATCGTAGTATTAAAAATCATTGGATTTATTTGCGATTCAAAAAAGGCAAGGTGTAAAAAAATTTCAATGTATTCAATGTATCCAGCGGAACGTAGCCATGATATTTTAAACACCCAAAAAAGGAATATTATTCATTTTTAACCTCGCTGGCTTTTGAGAGCTAATACCTTGAATTAATTTTAAACAATTATGGGCGCTAACAGCTTTAGACAAGAAAGGCGCCATAATTCCCTACTTTTCCGAGAGAGGGAAACATAACTATTTATTGCGAATTTTTCATAGCAACATGGTTGATATGTATATAAATATCTTCCTCTATTATATAGTTGTATGGACAAAAATAAGTCCTAGCCACCCCCCTTCCCCCCGACCTCCTTCACTTCCGCCCGGCTCTACCTCACCTCCCCATCAAATTACGTAGTTATTCGTCCACTTTTACGTAATTTTTAACCAATTGTTTGGGGGGTTAGCTCCCCTCGCTCCCCCTCAGCTCCCCCTCCACCTCTCCCCAACTCGAACCCATTTTCTTTTTGCCTCCTGATCACCTCCTATTCACTTTTCACTCACTTTACATAATTATAAATTCATCGATAGGATTTTATAATAAGGTTTTATTTAGGTTACGCACTACTTAATGTTTTAAGATTTTAATTATAATAAAAAAAGATAACTGAAATAAAATAAGGGTAGAAAAAGTATCTATTACTACCAATATATCGATTATATAGTATTCAAAAATTTAGCAGTAAAGTTAGCTCTTCAAAGTATTCACTGAAGTTTTGATAATGGATGAATAAAAATTTCAATGAATTGAACAATAATTTGTTCAATTTGTTTTACATCGTTGCATTTTTTTTAAATTGTTTCAACGGTATGAAATAATATGACGGTGAGAGACGGCATAGCCGTCATATCATTTAAAACCGTTGAAACAATTTAAAAAAAAAACTTTTTTATGTCCTTTTTATGCATGAATATATATGTCTATTTAAATATGTCGATCTTTTAAAACATTTCTTACATTCAACACATTTAAATAATTTTGCTTTACTATGTTCTTTAAAAAACAAGATTTTTCTAAAGTTTAATGTTATACTGTCTATATCTTTAAAATGTTATTTTATAAATTTAAATTACATTATATGTAATTATAAAAAAAAATTAATATCTTATACCTGTAAATAAATAATGAATTGCTTTAATGTAACAAATTTTAAGTCTGTAATAAATTTTTCAAACTTTATTTACAAATTTTACAATACATCGAGTAGAAAAATTTGGTTTCTAACAACCAAACATTGGAATTCACGCAGTAAAAATATTCGCAACAGTGATGAGTCTCTTAAGCTAAAGAAAAAAATCATAAAATCACTCGAAATTATGAAAGCAAATAGAATGGTGGTCATTGTATAATATGTGTAAATAGTGTTAAAGAAAGTACAGAGGATAAATGCATTTAATCGACGGAATTATCGTACTGATATAGGTAAATAGATGATATTATATTGATGTAATATAGATGCGATAAAATTTATTTAAAAGTCCGATCATTTTTAATATGTTTATTATAGTTGTTATAGTTGCTTCATAAGTAATTAAAGTAATGGTTATTTAAAAATCAGAGCCAGTGAGTTAACCCAAAAAAAGGTATCATATTTGTTCTATATAAATTCACTCTGTGATATGTGCTAGGTTAAGGTTAATTCTCTAACATCTAAAATCACAATCCATCACGCTTGTGTATCTGGCCGAAGTCCTAGCCCAAGCTATCGTTTTTTAAATGTTCCATCATTTTTCAAACGAAAAGTTTTTTAAAAGAAATGTTTTCAAAATAGCATAAAAAAAATCTGATATGTTTATAAAAAAAAATTTAAATATATTTGAATACTTATTTTTTAAATTAAAGAATAAACTAATTATAAGCTACTTTAATAATAAAGGAAAACTTCATTATTATTTAAAAAATTTTTATATATTCATATGATAATTATCAAAATGAGATATCTTATAAACATGCATGATTGGAAAATTGGCAAGCAGAGCGCGCAAGTAGGCAAAAGCACATATGGAATGAGTACCACAAAGAAGTGGGACAAGTTACGTAATGTAATTACACAGGTAGCAGAGGAACTATAAATGATACAATTTATAAAGCTATAAATCATTGCAAATTGACAAATAAAATTTCACAATGATTTAGCAAAAAATATGGATTATCGATAGATTCATTAAATACTTAAAAAATGAAAAAAAAGTGAAACAAGAATTAAAGACTGACGCAAAGTTCATAAATAGAATAATAATATATAAAAAAATCAAAGAAACTAAAGAAAACTAAGAAAAGTAGCAGAAAGAAAAATTAGATGGCTAGCAATTTACAGACAAAAAAACCATGCAGAAAGACTTATTTTACAGTACAAAAATTATACTGAAAGTAAGCACAAAAAAGAAAATTTTTATTTTAGGAGTGAGAAAGAATAAGAACAGATCTGTTTTAATTTGAAATGGAGCCATTAGAAGTTTTAAGCGAGGACATGGACTGATAGACCCAGAAGTGTGGTTCTTAATAAAAAAAGTATCGTTGCACACAGAAAAACCGCAGGTAGAATTCAATGGGCAGTCAAAGCAGTTTTAGGCTTAAGCAAAAGAGCTAACGTAGAAAGTTTAAATTAAATATTATTTTTCATAAACCAAATAATTAAATTATATGGCACATACGTAGGTAATAATGGCCTATCAAACAAAGGACAAATATGTAAAAAAAATAGACTGCCAATTCAAAATATGAAGTTGATTTAAGATGGAAAGACAAAAGGATGTATACGGAAGCTGGAGGCAGGCTAGGTAGGCATGAATTTGAAATGAAAAAGGAAAGGAAAAGTGGGAGAAATATATTCTCATTTACAAATATCATGTAACGTTTACATGCAAATACACCAGGATTTATATTAAAAATTGAGGCGGGAAGAGTTAGCCTAAAACAATGCATGAAAAAAAAGAAATGCATTTACTTTTGGACATAACGAAAATGGACAAGAGCAGGTGGGCTCATTTATGCCTGATTAAAGATTTAACGGACTTTACCAATAAAAATCATACAAAAAAGGCAACAAAGCTAAAGTTGTGAATAAAGACGTAGAGGATTGAAAAACGATAGGATTTATAAAAAAGAACAACGAAGGGACATAAACTTGACAAAATCAAATGGAATTTTACAAAGGAAAGGAAGACTTTTGTCAATCAAAAAATACACAAAAACTATACGGTAATTGACAACTTTATCGTACGTAAAATGTAAAAAAAAAAAAAAAGCAGAGAGAAAAATAAAGCAAAAATAAATAAATATAGGGTAGTTTAGAAGTTTTTACGTGATAGACTGTAGGATCTGCAATAAAAAAAAAATTTATAAAGCACACATTGCTACGCAAGGAGGTAAAAAAACAACACATAAAATAATAATAATATCAGTCAGAAATGTAGAATTAAAAGATAATGGAGAGATATGCAGGACAAAAATAATTTATGTGCGAATATAATATATGTATGTAGGTGAATAAGGCACAACAGTAAAGATTAAAAGTACGAAAATATGTAATGCGTTGTAAATTATAATTTTATGTGAATTTAAAAAGTCATTTCAACACGTTGTTGTATGTTTAATCAATTGCATAAGTTATTCGATTGAAAATAAATAAGAGATTAATAATTTTTGATAGTTATGAAACAAACAAAGAAAATGTAAAAGGTTTCAAAAATCTATAAAAAAAACAAAAAAATAATAAAAAAAATGCACATTTACAATTATTAAGAATGAATTTCGAAATTTGATCTTAATATAAACTTACATCCATTAATAATTTTAAAATGACCAAAAATAAGAAACAAAGGCTTATAACTATCTCTGTAATTATAATGATTGCGTAAATATTGTAAACATATGTACATATATATAAATCAATTATAACCTGAAATACCTATTAGAGTCATTATCAGTATTTAATTTTCAGCAACTATTTGATGAATCAGTAAACTCAATTCATATATTGACTATGTTTGTTCAAATTTTTAGCAAATTTTCATAAAATCACTCTGGTTATCTATGTTTGAACGCATATATGTGTATATAAAAAAATTTTTTTATCTATTACACAGACATGAGAATATAAATATTGAAGTATGGGAGTTGACGCGCGGAGCGCGCAGGGGGCAAGGCCCTACTAGTATAAATGTATAGTTGTATAGTTGTATAAACAGAAGTTAGCTACAGCCCCCCGCTCCCACTCAAATCACGTAGTTATTCGCTTATTTTTACGTGATTTTTAACCTAATTTTTTTTTGTTAGCTCCCTTTCGCTCCCCCTAAGCACCCTCCGGCTCCACACAGCTTCCCCTCCACCTTATCCTCACCTCCAACTCAGCTCATAACCTCCTATCTCCTCATAACCTATTCCACAATACACACACACACAAATAAGTTATAAGTTTATGCATATAAATTAATAATTAAGTTTTATTTCGATTTCTCCCTTTTACATATTTTAAGAATAACCATATATTAACAAATGTACAATAAAATAACTTGAGGGTATACAAAAAGACGCTCTTACTACCAAGATATTGATTCTAAAATATATATTTATACATATGTATATATATATCTTCTAATATTATATAGTTAATTCTTGTGGGTCGTAAGTAATAGCCCCCCATGCCCCCTACTCGCTTTTTCCCATGCCGAATTTAAGGTGAAAATAAGTTACAACTATGCTTATTTTTAATGCTTTTCTACAGTAAGTCTAAAACCCCACGCCCATCCTCTTTCATCTACGCCCCCCGCCCTTTTTTAGATGGCCCCCCTTACAGTCCTCTCACTGTGCTCCTCCACTTTGACCGTAGCCCGCACACATCCTTCGACGCCACCCCGTGCCCTTCATTTTCGTTAGGTTATCCCTTACTTACCTAACAATCCGCAAGGACTTAACATTTATCTGAGTCTAATATATTCCCTCCCCCCTACTGCCTCCCCCCCTGCATTATAACCATAGCTAAAGATGGCTGGCATCACCTGAAAAACACATTCTCGCCAACGTCTCCAGAAAACAGACGAATTATTTCTATTACATTCAAATCCATTCATCCAACCCCCCAACATCGTCGAACATTACCAAAAACAACCGATTGCAGCTTAAGTTGCTTCTTTACAGCATTTGGGATTTTTTGCTCTTCTTGCCCGTCTTATTTGGAGAATAGACAGAGGATCAACCATAAAACGTTATCATTAGTAATACAACTGATGAAACAGATAAGGAAACCCTCGCACGCTCGAGCTCAATACCAAATAAATATCAAATGAGACTTAAACACCCACAACCAAATAACAAAATGGATTGGCCTGCTTACATTATTAATTGACAGATTATTTATTTACTAAGGGTATGGGCAGCGAGTTACATTAGGTTTTGGAAGCAGCTCATGGACATAGTGGAGAACCAGGCATGTGCAGACCATGATTACGTTGTAGTCTAGCAAACTAAAGCTAAAGTGTAATTGGCTAAGGATTTCTAATCGGGAACAATGTTATTTTTATACAAAATTTGATTAGGTTCAACTATAGTAAATAAAGACCGGATGTGGAGTGCATATCTTTATTGATAACATGACAATCGTCGACGTTTCGCTGTTCACAGACAGCCTTATTAAGACATAACTTATCCTGTAGAAACATAAAAACTTTCTTGAGAAACCCAAAATCGTTGTCCCGTATAATAAAGCTATAAATAATTTAATGAAAAAATACCTATATAATAATGGTTTTTCTGTGATCTTTACCGCTTGCAATAAGCTGAATAATATCATAAAACTTGGCAAAGATAAACTAGAAATAGATAATAAAAAAGCTGTAGAGTATTGCGTTCTGTGTAAGAATTGTGGTGTTGCTTATGTTGGACAAACTGGTAGACAGCTAATGGTTAGGAAAAGAGAACACGTGAAAGATATTAATAACAACGATGATAGATCAGTTTTAGCTAAGCATTGTAAGGACACAGGACATTC
>JAPYYV010010024.1:0-11564 GCA_030522625.1 Copidosoma aretas
CAAGAAACTTTTTTCTGATCAAAAAGGTACGTTGCACCACCACTTTCTTTTCAATTTGAATAATATTGTGTTTCTCTGTCTGTTTCTATTCATGGCTTATAGTAATAAAATCATCGAAATTATATATCCTTAGATCAAATAAATAACATCAAACTGTATGTTAAAAGTCATTACAAAGTGCTTCCAAGAGATTGGTTTATTGAGTTACACTCTAATAAATAAATAGCACATCATTCTTTAATTATTTTGAAGTGAAAGTGATGTTAAGGATGTATAAAGAAAACCTTCACCTATTCGATAAAAACATCAAGATCTATAAAAATAAGTACAAGATTTTTCTTATTTATTATAAATCACAGAAAAAAAATTAATTATCACTTTTACTTATTTGTCACTAACCAAATATTAATTTTTTATGTCACAATTTTGATATTTTCTTTTTTGTTTTTTTGGCTTTTTCCTTATAATTTTAGACCTAAAATTAAGCTTGCGTAAATTTTTAGATAATGAATCAATTTTATTATCATCTGTTGTCTTTAAACTTATCAAGTATTTTGGAAATTTTTCTTCAAATTTTATCTCATAACCTAAACTCGTGTTGTAAATAAACAGTAAAAAAAGAATAAATGAATCAATAACGACAACCGTCAATTTGATAACAAAAGATAATGATTCCCTTAGTCATATAGTACCATTTTTTATTGCTTTAATTATGTTTGTAGATATAATATTTTTTTGTCATGTAGTAATAATTAAATATTGGTAATATAAACAACTCAAACTCCATCATTAAAATATTTTCTGCAGTACATAAAATTTTCAATACATAAATTGATTTTATTATACATAAATCCATTATTAAAATAGTAAAAAAATTTTCAAAGAATAAAGAAAAAGTAATTCAGAAGTAAAAAAAAAAAGGTAAATTTTTTATTGACTGTGCTATTGATTAAATAATAATAAAATAATAGGAGTTTTTGCAAGGTTCGATTTTAAACGCGAGTTATGATCGCCGTGTACAAGTCATTGGAAGAGGTAGCAGGGCACCAGTCGCCGGAGAGCTTCTAAAAAATATTGAAAGGAGCCAATTATTATAATATTTTATCCAATTTCCGAAATTGGATAACTATTTTAAGGAAAAGAAAAACAAACTTATAAAAATCAAGCGTACCTGATCAGTAAAAATAAAGATACAACTTCTACTATCGAACATGTAAGGTATTATTTTAAAGAAATTTGATTCAATACTAATAGAATAATAGTAGTTTTCGTAATTTTTGTTCAAACCGTTCAAACTTTCGACTCAATGATGAAATTCTTAGCATTAACGTATATCAAGAACAGCGCCAAATCAATCAGCCAGCACTAATTGGCAAAATCATTCTCAGACTTATCAGTTTTTCTTAATTTTCTCTAATCTTTCTTTTTCCAAATACCGAACTTAAATTTCTTACTACCTTATTAATAGTAATACAAACATTGTGGCGAGGTTCTAAAAAATCTAAAATAATTCGGGTAAAGACGTCTCATTTTGTGCTACTTGTCAATTGATTTTCAGCGTGATCATATCGCTGCTCGTAAAGCTAGACATACATGCACAAGTAAACCTAACTGCACTGGTATTTGCACAGGTGTTAATATAGCATGATGCTATATAGCTATGATCCATATAGGAAAACTAATTGTTATATTATTTGTTTATTTTACTTAACAATTCTTTTTTGATTGAAATAATTAAAATTATTTTTTCATCAAGACTGAAAATGTGGGGGGTTGGTGCGCGAAGCGCACAGGGGGGCGCAGCCCCTCTAGTATATATATATATATATAATTCTATAAGAAATTATCATTAGAATTGTTTTATAGAACGCAAAAAAAAATACCATTCTCATAATTAATTACTTGCTGGCTTCATAGTGAATTTTATAGTTATCTTGTTATCTTGTCACCAAGGTATCGCGCTAGAACAACTGAAAAGAGGGGTCGCAAATGGTATCCCTGGTGGGACTTGCAGATACTAGAAGGGAATGGATAAGTGAATGCATGTAAATCTAGATAAGATCCCAGGATAAAGTTAGGTAAATGCGTCTTGTCGTTTTTTGTTGTAGATGGAGAAAGGGGATCAAAGAAGCTACGAGGCGGTTCTAAGTATCAAATACTTTAAAAAATCTTGAAGAAGAAAGGGAAAACCATACAAAGGAATCAAACGAACAAAATGCAAATTTAACAGATTAAGCGAATTAATATAACCGAATACACTGCATTACGTGTTATTTACGTAGAAAACTAGAAAAGACTATTGAAACGGCGGATAAAAATTTCGGAACTTTAGAATCTACACTGAAAGCTCATTCAAAAACCAATTAAAATATTAATAAATATTTTACACTACTTGATAGCGAAATTTTAGATATTCATAAAAGGCTTGCACTATACAGAATTTGAGACACTTTCCGAACCAATTTAAAGTAAGTAAGAGTTGAGTGGAATTAAAAATAGACCCGCGTGTCGACTTAGCACGTCCAACAACCGCAGGTCGAGATCAAACTAATTTTCTTGCATCTACCCTGATTCCAGCATCAAATTAAAATTAGCGGAAACGCGGGGATAAAAGTTTCAGACCATTAAATAATTTGAATCGAAATTACAATTATACTTATGTTCAAAATCCCTTAAACAGACCATATAACGATCGCACGCGAAATAATTCACTTAATAGGGAGAACTCAGGAAATCATATAAATTTCGTTAAAGATGCTTACGTTCCGGAAAACGAATGAACGTTGCGTCCCAATCCTGAACTCCGGAAATTAAACAAAATTAAAAAAAAAAAATATTACGAGATGCAACGAATAAAAATGGGGAAAATGAAAGCGTCGAGCCCAGAGAAGAGGTACATCGTAAACACAACTTTTCGAGTAAAGCGCAAATCGTTGGTTATGATGAAAATAAAAATGATCCAGGGAGGCGTGCCTTTTAAACTATTGGAGAATTAAAAAAAAACAAATCCCCGGAAAATTGCGAGAAATTAGTGGCTAATCTGTGGGTCAGAACTGTGCATCTATACGACAAACCTACGCACGCCGTCATATACCAAAATAAAAATAAATCAAGGAGATTGAGTGTAGAATTAAGTGTTAAAATCCCCAGGATAAAATTTACACGGTATTTAATTTATCCACTGATAAACGATATCAATAGGATAGTTGCATTTTCGCTAAAAGATGTAGGAATTAATGCGGTATTTGAATACTTGCGTTCAACACTACTTAAAAAACTAACTTATTAGAATTGTAGCAAAGGCAAAAATCATTAGTCTGCCCAACAATATATATAGAGATTCAAAATATTAAGATCGAGGCTTCGATTGATACGGGTAGCAAATTAGCGTGAATTTCTGATCAAATATACAAAAGATCAACACTCATGGTCAAGATACCCTACCTTACCGGTAATTGGTTTTCAAGCATGTGGGTTTACAGGCAAATAATCTTTAAGAGTAAAAACACAATTCCGAGCTGACAAAAAAATTGGTGAGGCTAAGGTAAAGATCAATTCTCTCATTATTCCTAAATTAGTACGGGATTGCATTCTTGGGGCTGATTTTTTGAAAAAATTTAATGCAAATATAGATTTGTCGCTGGACCAGGTTGTTTTCTCATTTGATTTAAAACGAAAAGTTAAAAGATCTCATTTTTTAATAATAAACTAGCTCAAGTATCTTTAATTGAACCTTATAAGAATGAACTAGAGCGCAAAGAAAATTTAATTCATGAAGCTTTAGAACCAGATATACACAGAGATTACTAATAAATTGAAAAAGCTCACAAACATAGATGATTCTCACAAGCAGCAGTTATATGAACTAATTCAAGCATACCGACATATATTTCGGAAACAACCAGGATGGTTCAAATCATATACATATACTTTACAAGTTGCGAATAACGAACCTTATTTTTTGCGACCATACCCAATATCTACCAAGGTGGAAGAGAAAGTCGATCTTGAAATAGAACGAATGCTTCGATTGGATATCATTGAGCGGTCGGATAGTGTTTATGTGAATCCACTTACGGTCGTTTTAAAATCTGATGGATCTGTTCGTATATGCTTAGATGCACGAAAAATAAATCAAAGACTTTTTAGTGATGACAATGGGGCGAAAGAAATACACTAGGTGGTGCAAAATGCAGTAGTATCGGAGTAATGACTAGTGTGAATTTAACGTCAAGTTTTTGGCAGAAAACACTCGACCAAAAATCACGCAAGCATACTGCATTTTCGTATAAAAACGAGCTTATCATTCCAAAGTGATTCCATTCGGTTTGAAAATAAGTAGCACTGCATTAGCTAGAGCGATTGATTTTATACGAAGCGGAATACGGGACGTGGTAATAGATTTTTTCGACGATTATTTATGCGTCTCAACGAATTTCGAGGAATACATACAACATCTAAAAATACTATTTGATGGAATCTCAAATGAGAACGTAACTGTAAATTTCAAAAAAGTAAATATTTGTTGCGAAGAGATGAAGTTTGTAGGACACATATTGTTATTGCATGGAATCAGGCCAGACCCAGAAAAAAATAGAGAAAATAAAGAATTTTCGATTCCACGGAACACTAAGGATATAAAGATTTTCCAAAGATTAGTAACTTTTGCGGGAAGTTTTCCCACAAAATTTGGCAAGAAATGGAGCCATTGCTTGAATTGATCCGCAAGAACCATTACTGGAAATGGGAGGATAGACATTTGAATGCGTTTGACCGTGTAAAAGAGTTGTTTAAATACAATTCATTCTTAAACCATCCTGACTTGAATAAACCATTCATTTTATACATGGACGCGAGCAATATAACACTTGAGGCATTACTATGTCAAAAAGATAAACAAGATAATAAAAGAGTTGTGTATATGGCTAGTCGAACGGTAAAGCAGGCTGAGAATAATTTTTTCACCACAGAACTAGAACTCATCGCCATAGTATGGGCTTTGCAGAAATTCCACTCGTTCATTTTAGGAACTAAAATATATATAAAATGCGACCATCAAGCACTATAGTATACGATATATCGTATCTCATGACTTGTAGATTCTTAAGCGCAAGATGAACCCGATGGATGTTAGCAATACAGGACTAGGATTTTGAGATCACCGATATAAAAGGGAGTGAAAACATTGCAGCGGATACTTTGAGCCAACACGGGCATAAGGAATTACCAGAAAATAAAAATGACCCAGAGATATTTTTAATTTTAGCACGAAAACCTGATAATAAAATAATCAATAAACTAAAAACATTTCTTATCGTCAATCACACGAGAAAAAGATCAACCTTATCATAAAGAATATACAAAATCAGTACGAATATTCCAGGTACAAATATGAAAATGGAATAATATATAAATTGTGTGATCATAAAAAAAAATCCTTGTAACCACAGACATAGCGAAAGCACTAATATTAGAAGTACATGAACTCTATGCACATTTCGGGGCAAAAAAGTGTTAAAATATTCGAAGAAGACTTTGCATATCTAAAGTTTAAGAAGTTTGCTTCGAGAATTTTACGTACGTGTTATATGTGTTAAAAAACAAAACATTTATACAATCAGATCTCATTTCGAGACTCAACTTATTATCCCTAACGGATCATGTGATTTGATATCGGTAGATTTTCATGGGCCGTTCCCAATTTTAAAAGGCATATTCTGGCGGTAATTGACTTATTCACTAAGTTTGTTGTACTTTATCTATTAAAAAAAGCACATACGATCACTACTATTAGAAAAATTTTCAACCAATATCTTCCTACGTATAGGAAGCCATTAAGTATACAAAGCGATTATGGAACACAGTTCACCACACCGAAGTGGCAAAATACATTGACCGATGCGAGAATTAAAGTCTCATTTTCCGCTACTCGACACTCTCTCAGTAAGTAAAGATGAGTGTCATTCATACAAAGTTGCATAAACGAAGGCTATTATGACACAACAAAGTACCTACCTATTGAACTTTAATCTGATAGAAGATCCGGGCGTTTCGGGCAAAAGTGGATAAAAACGGTTGGCCCAGATAATAGCCACCCCAAACTTCCCAAATACACAGAGTTCAACACCCTGCGCGATAAATCTCCCCATCAACGATAAACCCATACTAAATTCGATCGTTACGATCCCCCCCCCCCCCCCCCCTTCATTCTAGTTTTCCTAAATTCCCGATCCCTGCGCAAACCGAACTTTCTGAATCCGAAAAATCAAATACTCCTTTCTTAAAACCGATTCCCCGATTAGCTTACGCTACCTTGTTCAAACCCAAACCAAAAACGAGAAACAAAAAGAAGTTTCTACCAGTAATATATATAGAACCCTACTTAAAATGTGATATAAGCAATAACGATGTAGCAGAAATTTAATAAAATTAAACCATATGGGATCCAATTTTATTTATTGTTTCATTCAAAAAGTATCAAACCGTGTATTATGGATTAAAGGGGGGCATGTGTAAGGGTATACTCATGGCATCGGGCATAACTTACACTATCACTAGCCTAGAACGTTACAATTACATTTATTTAATAATTATTTTGTCTTAAATTACGGTGGAAAAAAATAAAAGAGAAAATATGAACCATAAAAGAAAAAGAGAGAAGTTGGCATAATTTTTAATTTGAGAGTCTAAGCTGTGCTACACCCGTATTGGTAGAAATCGCCGCAACCATCATCTTGATGCATACGAACCAAGTATATGGACAGAACATACATTGGTAATGGGTGATAAATGATTAAGCAGCCAATCATCTACAACCAAAGCAGAGGAGCTCTGGAGAGGACTGCAAGTAGTCAGTCGTCCATTGGCTCAGACACGACTGGGTAGTAGCCTACTGGGCCTGAAAGAAACGAGTGCGACCTGAGACACGTTTAACGTAGAAACCTGTTGTACACGCACTTTATTATGTCCACAGGCAAAGTATTACAGCAGAACATAGTCCAAGCAAGTGCTGCCGAGAAGACACTACCGGGTTGCCGATGTGCATGGTGTCCTGAGTTTTTGAGAGACATTCACTCAAAGTGAGTACAAACACACTAACACTGTTAAATTTTAGTGTCAATCGATCTCTGAATCAAGCTTTATGCTGCAATAGAGATTCGCTAGATCTCACGATTCTTCTGTATGGAGTGGGTACGTGTTCCTGGTAGAATTTTACCCAGGATTTTTCTATATAAGCTGTGCTTATAGACCCCGAGGAAACCAGGACACGACCTCTATCAGAAGATACTAGGCGTCAGTGTGTTATGTATGCTTCATTGTATCTTCGTTGTATCCTATAATGATAATACATACCATAAAAAGCCGAAAATTTTGGATTTAACACGTGCCCGTCGACGCAATTTGATTTCCCATTTAAATAGCATGGGATTTTCAAACTTCAACCTTGCCTAATTTTTTGGACCACTTTAAGTATTTTTCTGGATTTTTAGGTCACACCAATTAATAATGTGTTACTTGGACTTGATGAATTGATTTTTTCCAGCTCAATATAAGCATATTGAAAAAGTTCGATTTTGGCCATTGAAGCCTTCAAAGAACAAAAAATCCAAAACATGTAATTTGTCCAACTAGCTTGTTTCGAGCTGGAAAAAATCAAATAATAAAATCCAAGTGATACGTAATTTATTAGTGTGATTAAAAAATCTAGAAAAAATACGTAAAGTGGTCAAAAAAATCAAACAAGGTTGAAGTTTGAAAGTCCGATGCTATTTAAATGGGAAATCAAATTGCGTCGAGGGGCACGTGTTAAATCCAAAATGATGGGTTTTCAGGGTATGGATTATTATTTTAGGATACGACGAAGAGATTCCAGGGGGTATATGATCAAAAAGTCAAAATCGGTAAATAACGGGCACCCATTATATATAATTCTATAAGAAATTAACATTTGATTTGGTTTATAGAACGCGAAAAAAAAATACCATTCTCATAATTAATTACTTGCTAGCTTCATAGTAAACAGGAGACAGATTGGAAAAGTCGAATAATTAGTGCGAGTTATTTTGTACGTAAGGTCAAATAAATATCTGGAAAACTGAATTTCATTGAAGTGCTGTGCACGTTCATTTTTCCCGGATTTTCCCATCTGAGTAATCTGCAAGTCTTAATATTACGTATATTTATTACATTATTAGTTGTTAAATTGTTTTTGCTATCTGTTAAGTTTGGCTTGGGCTAAAATTCAGAATTTTGAGAACATAAAATAAGTGAAAAGTAAGAATTTATTCCAAGGATTCAGAATAATAAAACTGAATTTAAATCTATTTAAAAAGCATTGTTGATATTGGAGGTATCTCAGAAAAATTACGCTTTTAATTAATCAATAAAGTTAAGATCCGCAAAAATCTCTGTGTAATTTGCAGGGATTGCCAGATTATACGACAGTTAATGGGATCGAAAGATGATCAAATTATTATGAGAATCTCTTTGAATTTGAACCAAATACATACTTGGCGATAAGAACTAAAAAGAGGAGTCGTAGGTCACATAGTCGGCAACGGACAAATATATACAAATCCCGACATCATTAGGTCCGTAAAAAAACTATTCAAGACCTACAAACGCAAAGAAAATCAAACAATTTTTAGGTCTCACGGGATGTTTCTGGCGTTTTATAAAAAATTACGCAGAAATAGCTCAACCAATTTCAAAAATTTTGCGAAATTGCACGTTATTTAAGTGGCAGGAATCTCAACAACAGGCATTCGACACTCTAGTTAACGCTTTGTGCAGCAAGCCCGTACTCTTAGCGGCAGACATAAATAAGCCATTTACAGTTACAACGGATGCATCAGACTACGCGATAGGCGCAACATAAAGTCAAGGGAAAATGGGCGAAGATCACCCTTGCAAATATGCATCATGCTGTCTAAAAGGTAGTGAACTTTGCATCCCAACGTACGACAAAGAACTGCTCGCCATAGTCTATGCAAAGAAGAAATTCAGACTAAACCTGTATGGAAAAAAATTTACAGTGGTTACCAACCATGAGTCTCTGAAATATTTCCACACATCGAAAAAACCGGACCTGCGATTTACGAGACTAAAAGCGGAGCTACGTGGCTACAACTTCGACGTTGTCTATAGACCCGGGATACTTGATAGAGCACCTGACGCATTGTCACGCAACCTGACCCTCAAAGAAGGAGAAAAAAACCCTGGATTACCTTGCAGGGAGTTATGCAAAATCGCAGGGGAACAGGAAAAAGAGGAATTTGGTGACAAAAACGCTTCACTTCCGTGGATATACAAGATTCGCACAAGACGGGAGAAAAATATAATAAGGAAGAACAGGAAAAATCAAATAGAGATTTACAATTTAGACAAGTCGGATAACAAGGTAGAGAAAAAGAAACGCTGGAGAAATAACAAGTCCAGCGAATATACGCCAAGCAACGACAGTAACGCGGTCTCGGAGTCGGAATGGCCGGAGATAGAATCACAAAGGAATAAAACACTAAAAGTAGGCAAAGCCACAAAAAAAAGAGATGGACCACGTAAACTTCCAAGACAAACTGCAAATAAAAAGAAAAAGGGGGGAATGCAGACAACTACAGGAAGTGACAGTGACGAAGAAATTCTATTGCAAGGACCAATTAACGAAAAACTTGCAAGCATGCAGAAAAAGAAATATATGCAAAAAAAAGTAAAACTCACAAGTACACCTTTCGTCAATAGGGACGAGGCACAAAATTCACAACGTAAAACTCGTAAAGACCAGCTAGATGCACTTCATAGAAAACCCACAGAATTTTTCAATACACCTGAACTGGAATACAATTCGAAGGAAATAATAATAGTACAGTGCGACACACCTTCGGCTGCGAAGGACGAGGTAAGAGGAGAATAGTAGAGACAAGAACGTTCGGGCTGGCAATTAGCACAGGTAAGTCCAACCGCAGAGGCAGCCAAGAGAGAAAGAGAGCCAGGTATCCCATAGAAAATACGATGACGACCGCAGGAGAGCTAAAGAAAGTGAGTAAGGAAAAAAAAACAGAGAGAGTAACCGAGAAACACCCAAGCAAAATAAAATGCAAGTGGGCGAAAATCAACGGCCAGCTAGTTCTAGTAGTGAAACAGGTGGCAGGGAAATAAGCAACGACGAGAACATTAATGATTGTCCACATGTAGAAGAGCAACCAGAAAAGAGCAGCAGGCTAAACAGGAAAATCGAGGCAATACTTGACGATTTGATAGAAAACTTTCAAGCGAAAGTTACTGTAGATATAAAGCGCCAAGATTTTGACGAAAAACCAGGAGTCACAATCTATGCATGGTAGTCCGACGCTACCACGGTTCACCAACGGGGCGAACCGACGTGACGGGAAAAACAGACGAGGATCATATAAAAATTATTGAAAAAGAGGATGCAATAACTCGAAGAAGCGGAGCAGGTTTCACGGAGCCGCATAAACTACTTAAAATGGATGATGTACCCCATGATGATAGCTGTTTTCTTTTTACGTTCTCATATTCCTATATCGACTTAAAATATCAATGGACGGGCTTAGAAAGGCCTTATAATAACTTACTAAAATCGAAATGGTTCCAGAAATGTAAAGACCCTAAAGGCACAAAAATAATTCTTAAAAACAGGGATAGGTTTGGCAACGGGGAATACGCTTCCATATTTTCCCAAGAATACGAGGAAAGCATACGTATTCGCTATGCGTGCAGTGAAATTATACTTTATTGTGATGACTCAATTAATAAGCCAAGATATTTTTGCACTATAAATACGAAAAAAATCAGATCTTCCACATAAATTAAATACAGTTATAGACTTTAATAAGTTTTTCTGTGAATTGAAAAAACGAGGTTGGAAAACCAAGGTGCACGTAAATATCTGTGAATATCTTTAGCATACGTTCCACTGGCATACATGAAGCGTAAAAGTTGTAGCGGATGAAAATAATAATACACACGTCCTCATCCGATGTTAGTCGGTGCAGGCGTTTTAAAATTATCACTGTCAAAAGTGTAACAACTCGCGAGTGTGTTTATAAATTGTACACAGGTACAGTGTCTGCTCAGTGTGACGACTACTTATTGTCCCAATGACCAAAATGACCAGGCAGATGCCATGCTACAGCACGCGTTTTCACGAGTTCCTTGCACTTTTAACAAATGTAGTGTATAAACACCTACACCAAATCACACTAGTTAAAGACGTGTGTGTTCATTTTTTTATCAGCTACAACTTTTACACTTCATGTATGACAGTACAATGCATACTTACAAAGATATTCATAGATATTTACGTGCACCTTGGTTTTCCAACCTCTTATTTTCAATTTACAGAAAAACCAACTGAACTTACTTGCTATATTTTACTTTATACGAGGGCGCTGAATTTTCTTGTAATTATAGTACAAATATATTGCGGCTCAAAATCTGTTTCTTGAACTAAACTTTAATTTTGCTACAATCACTCGCGACCTCCCAAAACGCACTTTCACCTCACCATGGGCGCTTCAGTCGATTTTCTTATCCCCTCCATCCAC
>JAPYYV010010025.1:0-17920 GCA_030522625.1 Copidosoma aretas
ATGAGAAAAAAGAGGTTTATTAAAATAAAGACCGATTTTATCAAAACTTTGACCTTGAGATCTATTTATTGTCATTGAAAAAGCTAAAACAATAGGAAATTGTTTTCTGTATAAAATAAAAGGGAATGAAGAGTTATTTCCAGAACATAATGTTATACGTGGTTTAAAAACTTTATTTCCAATTTTTTCCCCTGTTATAATTTCTCCTTCAATATTGAATTTATATAATTTCGATGGACGAGAGCTAGGCTGCCAAGGGTGGCCAGTGACATTGTCCGTGAATATATTTCCTTATATTGATCTGGGTGATTTGAGGGGTGTGAGGGGAGGGGGGGGTGAGGGGGGGGGGCGAGGGGGGCTGAGGAAATTGGAGTCCTTACAACTATGTATATATAGTAAGATATATATATTAGCGGATGTATATGCGTAACAAGTGATGCGAGTCATTGGCTATGCACGCGCTCGCAACACTATGCCTGATCCGTCTTTCTTATCAATACAGGTATCGAATGATGCGGGCTTTGTCGACTCAAGTGCCGAGAGACTGTGACAAAGGTTTTCACACACGAGTCATCGCGAAGGATGTTGTCAAGGCGGGGGCAAGGGAGAGAGTTCTAAGAGTACATTTTTTTTAAACTAATTTTATTGCACCATTATGTGTACATCAAAATAAGTATATCATTTGGTCATTGCTGTTCTTCCAATAGCCAATTTTTCAAAGCTGCGCATTCTTTGCAGCACAATGTGCTGAGTTGAATATATGATTTGGTCATTTAACATCAGCTATACTCATTTTTTTCAAATATGGACATTCTTCAACATCGTGAATATATCTATAACAAAAGTAATTTTTACAGTTACGCATGCGTGGTGGACTATATTAATTACTTGAGCTATATACCTCTTTTATATCACTGCTTGTTGCTATTTTGTTTTTTTGAAACCTTTAAGATGAATGACGTCATCCTCTTTGATAATAGATCTAAAAGTTGCACATAAGTCCTTGTAGGGCATTTCTCCCGAGCTCCAACGTAAACAACGATAGTTGCATTCTAACCAACGATTTTCACACTTGTTCTCAGATGAGAGCTGTGCCCAAGAATGTGGGGGCTTGAAAAGAAATACTGATTGTGTAACATTTTTCTTCAGAGGAATGATAGCCACCTCTTTAACAATAAATGCATTGGGGGGGTCTTAAAGCCTTGAATGTCGACCACGTACTTAGTCATCTCAACGCTGGCATGATTATCAGCCAACTAAAACCTTCATCGATATGCGATCTCTTTATATACAACTGCTAGTCACCGCTTTTATCGGTTTCGTAGAGACAGACCAGTATACAATAAATGCACAAGCATATGGTTCAGTTGAATACGTTAACTCGAGCCGTGAGCGTGATAGAGTAACTCTACGATAATTCTGCTAACGCCGACGCTGTGGAGCGTTATATTAGATAGCACTGCGGTTAGTCATGGCTTCTACACAGCAGATCGAATATACGGCTAATTCTTTATTACAAGCATATAATAATGTGCAAAAACTTGAAAGAACAACCGATGCTGCTGCCCATATACAAAGACTTTTAAACCCTGGGTAGGTTACTCTGCGAAGAGCTGATATTTTCAGTCGACAAGTGAACTTAACAGTGGCAGAGAGACAAAAACTACAAGCTGCTATTGCTGTAGTAAAGACTATTGTATGACTGCTTCAGGACCGTTAAGAAGTTGTGGAATCAGTGAAAGTGTTTAAAAATGAACCGGAAGATTTTCCAGCAGCCTTTAGTGATACTCAGTCTGAAGTTGCAATAGCAGTAGAACTGTTTTAAAATGAACCAAGTGATTTTTTGTCAGATGTTGTAGGCGCTGGAATAGCGGCACCAGCAGTGGAAAAGAACTCCATAGGTTTAGATGATGTTAACAGTGCTTTTGAAAATCGTATTAAAACAGTTGTAATTGCAAATTTAAAACATTTAGACCTTCACAAATTTTTGAATGATGCTAAGAGACAGTTCTTAAAAAAAGTACAGACGATTCTCGAACAGCAACATAACTTAGGATAAACATAGTATTAGCTGCAGAGTACGCGATTGTTAAAGATGATGTAGAAAGTGTTGACGTAAATCATTGTAACACAAAATTAAAAGTTATCTACTCTACGACTGATTTGAATGAGTGGTTTGTGCCTAAGGTTCAACAGCCTGTTGAAAAAGATGTTTAGGAGTTTCAAGAAAAAGAATCTAGATGGTCTCAACCATCAATACTCAATATTGTGCTGAACATCAACAAATTCAATCCAATAAGAGGTAGTTCCTTCATTGACTTACCTGTCTATGTGAAAAATTAGCTGGCTTATATTAATGCTATGAACAGTGATAATCAATTCTTTAAATGGGCCATATTGTCAGCATTACATCCAGCAGCATTACATGCAAATCAAGCTTCAAAATATATACAATATGAGAATAAGCTAAATTTTAAAAACATTCAATTTTCTGTTGATCCAAGACAAATTGGAAAGTTTGAAAAGAAAAATGATATTTCAATTAAATTATACTTTTTAAAGAATAAGAAAGGTAATACGTATGACGTTATTCCTAGACATGTAACTACTCAGAAAAAAGATCAACATGTGAATTTACTTCTCATCGAAAGTTGTTATATGGATGAAGATGAAGAAGAAAAGGATGAAAATATCTAGTATAGTCAACACTACGTTTGAATAAAAAATATATCCCGCCTCATAATCAAGCAGATGTCTTCTCACGGTCAGACGTCATTTGTATGTGATCAATGAGAAAGAGTTGAGTTTGACGAAGCTACTCTCTGTCACATTTGCAATAAGCCTTTTGACATGAAATACAAGAAGATTCGAGACCACTGCCATCTTACGGGGAAGTGAGTACCATGCATTATTTTCTTATGTGATCATACTATTTTCAATATAATTTCATCAAATTATGTATTATTTTCAGATACCGTGGCCCCGCACATAACTCTTGTAACCTCAATTATCAAGACTTAAAAGTGAAACCGGTGGTTTTTCACAACTTAAGCAGTTACGATTCACATCTATTTATGAAGGAGCTCACTATATGCTTTCCCGGCCGAGTGCAGCTTCTCCCGCAAACAAAAGAAAAATACATATTTTTCACGAAATTCGTTGAGGGAACTGACATAAACATTCGCTTCATCGACTCCTTCAAATTTATAGCCTTGTCTCTAGATAAATTATCATCATACCTGGAAAAGTTCAACATAGTAGAGAAAATATTTACCGAGGATTATAAATCCACGCATGACCAGACTAATTTGTTGAAAAGAAAAGGAGTCTTTCCATACGACTATATCTCTTATTTTTAGAAGCTCGAAGAGGAGTGTCTTCCTTCTCAAGATAATTTCTATAGCAGCTTATATGAGTCTCATATATCTGATGATGAGTATGAGCATGCCAAAAACGTTTAGAATACATTCAACATCAAAAATCTTGGGCAATATTCTCAATTACATCTGAAGACAGATATTCTTCTACTAGTCGAAGTATTTGAAAACTTTAGATATAACTGTCTCGAAACATACGAGTTGCACCCAGCCCACTAGTATACGACACCTGGCTTGACATGGGATGCCATGTTGAATTATACAAAGGTGAATATTAAATTAAAAGTGCTACTTATGTATAGATCCTAATAACTTGATATATTTCAGATCAAATTGAAATTGTTGACAGACATTGATATGGTGATGTTCATAGAACGTAGTATACGCGGTCGAATCAGCCAATGTTACAATCGCTACGCAAAAGCTAACAATCAGTATATGAGAAAAGGCTATCAACCTGAAGAAGATGAAAAGTACCTGATGTACTATGATGTCAAAAATTTGTATGGTTGGGCTATGACCCAACCATCATCTTACAGTGGGTTTGAATGGACGCAGAACGTATGTCCTGTAGGTATTCTAAATATTTCAGATGATTCGGAGATAGGCTACATACTTAAAGTTGATCTTGAGTATCCTGAAGCACTTCATGATGCTCACAAAGACCTGATTTTCTGTGCTGAACACATAGCGCCTCCGGAATCAAAGTAGGATAAGCTGTTGACTACGCTGCACGACAATAACCGCTACATAATTCATCATCGTTCCCTGAAACAAGTTGTAAGTCAAGGTCTGAAATTAACTAAAATTCATAGAGTCTTACAAATTAATCACAAACTGTTGCGAAAAGCATACAGAGATCTCAATTGTGCAAAGTGTCTAAATGCATAGAATGAGTTTGAGAAAATGCTGTATAAGTTACTTAATAACGTAATCTATTGTAAAATGATGAAAAAGAAGAAGATGCGTGTCGATGTAAAGCTTGTCAGTAAGTGGAAGGGACCATATGGAGCAAAAGCATACATAGCACGTCCGAATGTCCATAGCTGCGACATATTTGACGAGCAAGTTATAGCTATACAGTTGTTACGCATTCACATTTGTATTAAAAACCATCATACATTAGACTGAGTGACTTGGGCCTGTGTGGTATACAGATTTCATTATGACTTTATGAAGAAGGAATTAGGAGACCAGTGCAAAATCTTGTACACAGACACCGATAGTCTTATGTATGAGATGAAAAATATCAATATTTATAACGTTATGCGTGAGAATATCAAAGAGTTTGATACATCAGAGTTTTCTGCTGATAATGAGTTTAACTTGCCGCGAGTCAATAAAAAAATTGTTGGCATGATTAAGGATGAATACAATAACAAAATCATGTTGGAATTCGTAGGATTACGAGGTAAAATGTATAGTGTGAGGATACAAGATAAAAAAGTATTGAAAAAGGCCCAAGGTGTCAAAAGTAATATAGTCAAGGCTACAATAACTTTTGAAGACTACATTAAGTGCTTAAATTAAAAGACCAGCATGATTCGAGAAGAGAGAAATATTAGATCATGTCACCACCAGCTGTTCACTGAAAAAGAAACGAAAATCGCGTTAAGTGCACATGACGACAAGCGTTGCCTACAACCAGGTAACACAGACACCATACCATGGGACCATTATAACATAATGGAGGTGGAAGCAGCCGACCAGAGAACAGTCAATCAAGAAGCTAGAGAGTAGGTTGCCGCAGTGGAGCCGTCGAAAGTAGAGGGGATAGCTCTATATAAGGAGGTGACGTAGCCAGAAGAGCTGGTTCTGTTTTCAAGCAGAGGTTCGAATAGGACTGAACTTGACCAACTGAATCCTCCAAGCGAGTCTGCATCACCTACCTCTTCTCCGTGTAAACGGTCCAGGTATATATAAGGTTAGTATTACACACACACACGTACATACGTACTCACACACACACACGCACACACACACACACACACACACACACACACACACACCACACACACACACACACATAGAGAGAGAGAGAGAGAGAGAGAGAGAGAGAGAGAGAGAGAGAGAGAGAGACGGATCTATGTATATGATATTCATATGTGGAATTCTATTTGTTACAGATGGATCTTGCAGCACTCAATAAAATCGCCAACAATGGATTTCTGCCGACGAGAAGACTGAACAAGATGGTAGTGGATTATCATTATATAGTAACTAAGCTGAAGAAGGCAAGCACTGTGTTTGGACCAAAAGTCATTGCCGAATTGGAGGAATTCCGAATATTTTCGTCTAACAAAGTATCTTCAGCAATCTTAGAAAACGAACAGTTCTTTAATGTATTATTGGAAAATTGTTTGTTGCAGATAATGAAAATAATTTAGAATTTTCTTACGCCTAATTTTGTAAATATCAATAATGAAAAATAAGTAAACAGTTATCTTTATATCCAGACTATTTATTGAATAATTTTTCATTACATTTTATACATTGACAAGAACAGAAAACAAAAAAATTACATTAAATTTTCGTGAACTTTATTACAAAAAATTTTCTTTATAATTCATTTTTATTAGTCCCACTGTTGTGGGTATCACTGAAGCCAAACCGCTTGACCAAAACTTGATTGCCACGCATTTAAAGAACCTTCTCCACGAGGTAAACATCTGGATTCTTCGTTTTCTGTAGTTTCTGCTCGTAGAAACCTCCGGAAATGGGCTGATCTCGATAATCCTTGAGTACTTTGTTTGATTTGTTGCTGCTACTCGTGTGATTGTAAAAATCTCCGTTGACTAGTTGGGTGTATAGCCTTTCTTAAATTCTTGTTTCACATTGCTCACACGCACTTTATCACTGATTTTGAATTTGGGCTTCAATTTGATGCTGTCACATTTGAGTTTTTGTAGTACTTGGACTTCATTATCCTCAATTACATCTTTTGGTTCCATGCTGGTGGTTAAGTGTCTTCGATTGCTATATGATTTAACCAAATTTTGTAAAATATGAGTCCACTTATAGTTGCTCTGAAGAGTGAACTTTTTCCACATAGCATGCTTTAAAGTTCGATTGAATCTCTGATATATGGACACCTTGAGCTTGCTGTATGTAGAGTATAACTTGATGTTAGACTTTTGCATGAGACTTTGAAAATTTGTGTTGTAAAACTCTTTACCACGATCTGTTTGCAAATTTGTTGGGACTTTTCTTTCTGTTAATATTAACTTCACAGCTGCATCCACATCTTCGCCAGTTTTTCACTTTACGGGCACAGCCCTGGCGTAATTGGAAAATTCATCCATGACTGTAAGCAGATATCTATAACCCTTATTTTTACAAGTATAAGCTATCATCTACACTAGATCAGTTTGCCATGTTTCATCCAAGCCTCGGATATCAAACTTTCGACGTTGGTAGTTGCGTCTTGCGGGTTTATGGAGCCCTTCCACTACTCTCTATATCCTTTTAATTGTCTTTAGGAGTGTTATTAGATATCTGAGCCAAGACCTCCTTAATTGTAGTTATTCCTCGCTGCAAATTTACTATTGATTCTGAGAAAACATCACTTAAATTGTTGATTAATAAACGTATCTTATCTTGCTCATCTGATACAAATTTTTTTTCTCCACGTAAAATAGTAAGATTTTCTGCATCATTAGGCTGAAGGGCTGTTGCAACGTTGCATAATATTTTATCTTGCAAGTCAAATTGACCATCTGATGTGAGCTTGTATCCGATTCCAGGAGGATCTCGACCACCAGCTTCAAACTTAGCTGATGATGCACGGCCGAATACGTCAATGCTCATTTTGATACTAAGCCAAATTAATTAATCAAACTCAACATATAATATTGGCTTCACGAAGCCCCTTAATAATCAAATGAGTTTTATTTATATGACTTGGATTACCGGCTGATGATTCTGCCACTAGTAATCGTAGACGATCGACCAGTTCGTTAGGATCATCCCAATAAATGTAATCCATTTGTGTGTTTATTCTAGCAATTTTATATGTAGGTATGGCCCACCTTTCTTCTTGCTACTCGTTTGGATAAGATTAAACACCGGAGCGATAACATTATCAAATCTTTTACTGTTGTATGAACGTTCGGATCATTTTCGATGAATCTCCTTTTATGCGCGTATGAAGTTTCAAAGATTCGTTTGTATTTCTCTAAATTGTCTGGTGTCTAGTGAACTTCATCAGGATGCTTTTTCAAGAGCAGTTACATCATTTCATCAGTTATTCGATTCTTTGGAAGATTTATTTAAATTTTATTATTATTGAATTGTATGGGTGAATTTCCAAGCATACATCGTCCATTTTCTTTTCTAACTACATAAATGCGGTCAAACTCTAGCTCCTTTTTATCTACTATTTGTAAGTATGGATTAAAGGTTAAGCTTTTATTTGTATCAAGCCCTACTTTTGTATCATGATAATCACGTTTTCCCACAACTGTATCATAATCTTTTATAGTGCCATCTGAATAAGCAATATCATCATTACTATTGCTGCTGGCTGAGTGGAACATTGATGTATCTATATATTTTTTTTTCTTTTTTAATTGACTTTAGAGTATCTCTAGCTGAAGATTCAAGTCGTTGCTGTACACTATTTTCTTTTTCCGTCTCGTTAATGATCCTATGGAGTGGATCAGTAATAGGCTTAAAAGTTTCACCAATCCACTTCTCAAAATTCTGTCTCCCAAACTTTAGCAACTGGTAGTTGCGTCTAACAGCTTTTCTGGCCCTTTCAACCTCTTGAAGAATGTGTTTCTCTCCCGAATAGCGTCCATGTTGACTGCTTGATGGCTGATATGAGACTAACGCACACTAAATGAGTATCAGTGATATTTATAGCAAAAGAGTCAAATCCTTTTCTATATCTACCATTTTCTACATTTATATCTTTATCTATTACGACACACCCCTGTTTTCCATCTCCCCAACACTTTACATATAATTTTTGGAATTTATTGTAAGTCATTTCCATGTTCACATGATCATTATAGATGTACTTCAAATTCATATCATTTTGTCAGAATAGTACTAAAAGGTTCAAATTATCTCTTACTAAATGCTTGGAAACTTGAGCGTATGATTGTCATAAATAGAAACAGTCAATTCTTTTGTGACACCCCATGCAGAAAAAGGCTCTCACATTATTTTGTTTTTCACAGGCAATATCATTGAATATCATTATTGAGTTAGGCAGTGCCTTATCTGGGGATATGACTAATTCATGCTCGCTAAATAAAAAAAGTTCGCTGATTCAACGACTTTGAGTATAGATAAACATTCTCAAATCTCAATTCGTTGGGATAAGTAATAAGAGCTAGAAAGCTGTTCGTTTTTCCACAGTTTGACGGACCACGAAGAGTAGCTCTTATTGTATCAGGTAACAAGTCTCCATGACGTTTTATTTTGTTATCTTGCTAAACAAATTTGTCAAAATTCACAACAGGAAGTTTCGCGTTCTGTTCCACAAAGCTCGTGTTGACTGTATGCTGACACAACTGACACTGAAACCCGAAACTATAAATAGTATGCCTTTATACATTTAGATTTATTAGTCATTATATATTCCTTACCACAGGATGTTTAACATTCCATTCACTAAATTATTAGTATGCTGACTCAACTGAAACATTAAACTATAAATAATTTACGAGTCATATTTTAAGCTCATTCATCGTTGAGCGCTTGAGAAGTAATGAGCACTCATCGTCGTCAGGGTCGTGGAGTCACAAACACACTCATTAATAAACTGCCCATAGAGCTGCACATATCGGGATATCAGTATTGTGGATTAGGCACCAAGTTAGCCAAAATATCAGCTTGTGAAGATCCGGCTGACAAACAACACGATATAGCCTACTCACAGAACCGAGAAAATATTGCAGCAAGGAACGCTGCGGACGAGGTTCTTGCCGAAAAGGCTTGGCAAAGATTCAAGGCTGAAGACGCAAGTTTTGGTGAAAAAACTGCTGCTTATGCTGTTACCAACACCATAAAGTTAAAATCTAAACTTGGCATGGGAGCGGCGTCTTCTAACGCTAAAAAAGTTCGTAAGAAAAGAGACAAGAGGAAGAAAATTACTTAAAAGCTTAATTAAAAGTTCCTCGAAGTCTATGATTCGAAGTGATTGTGCTCGAAAAGTTATAAGTTCAGCATACAAGGGGGCGCAGCAGGCTGTGAAGAAAGCTGGTGGTGAAAAATATGTTTTGATGCCTCGAGTGTTACCTATTCCGTAAAAAATCGGAGGATTTCTGACATACCTGATTCCAGCGTTTGCTGGTTTAAGTGCTATAGGTGCTGTTACTAATGGTGCAACCGGAATTGTTAAGGCTATTAACGAGGCTAAATCTGCTCAAAAACAATTGGATGAAAGTAAAAGATATAATGAAAAGATGGAAGCGCTATTATTGGGAAAGAAGCTTTTCTTAAAACAACATAAGAATGGTTTAGGCCTGCATTGGAGGCCTGGAAAAGGTTTGGACAATGGAAAAGCAAAAAAAAAAGAAAGTTTTATCATGTAAAACTGCCAAACCGAGCTCTCACAGACAACGATCTTATTAAATATGCGAAAATTTTAAGAATACCACACTTCCGTGGAGTTTTTATAAGAAATGCTTAGCCAGCTAATGGTCCTCACTTGTACGAATCAGCCATAGTAAATCTTGATGATAAGGACGGTCCTGGTACTCACTGGATCGCCTGTCGGAAGCAAGGCGATAACGTGACGTATTTTGACAATTTTGGTGACTTACATTCACCAACTGATTTAATGCAATATCTTGGTGTTAGCTTTATCAAATATAATTATGAGAGATATCAGGATTTTGATACTTTTCACTGTGGCCATCTTTGTTTGAGCTTTCTCTGTAAAAAACCCCGTCACCAGCCTATATAATGCATCTCGATACTATGGTACCATCAGTCAATAACAAACCGTCATGGAATAATCATTGACATTAAGTTTATCAAGAACATCATCCGTTCTTGAAGCGCAATATTTTCCACCAATAGAACTATCACCTCACAAAACTTACGTACTTGGATTGGTTGAGCTGCTTGCCTTCGACTCCATACCAAACATTGACGTAGGCAATAACACAATTTATGTGGAAGAGTAGATAATCACTGTACCAACAGAAAGCTACGAGATCTCCGATCTTAAAGGATTTCTTCGCAACGTACTATCATCCAAAAATATTACAAATAGTGTGAAACCTAACAATAATACGCTACGAAGTATAATCAAGTGGAGTGCGTCGATTGATTTTCGCCCCCAGGACTCATTGGGGTCAGTGTTGGGTTTTACAAAACGTTAACTTGTGAAATTAACTAAAGTAAGAACGCTTAGTCATCAACGAACCTCTGAGATTATAGGAAGCTATAAAAATATGCCAAAATAGATGAGAAAATTCAGTTGTCAACGAACCAACAAAGCGGTAACATATCACAACAAGCAGTTTAAATAAAAGCATAGGTCTAAAAGTAACAGCTCGTGGTGGGAAATAACTTGTGCTTTCTTTTGCCATCTGCGAAAAAATAAAAAGCGTGATGAAAGACCTTCTAAGCATTCAGTCTCCAGTCATCTTTGACGAATCCATTGCGCACTATGAGACTCATGCTCATCAACCATACACATCTACAACGTATGGTAATAGTGTTGAGATCCGCATTCCAATTCAGCACCAAGATCTATGTCTGCTACCATCACGCAGTTCCTTATATAGTTATGGGAAATTAGTTAAAGCAGATGGTACTGCAGAACCGACGAATACTTAATTGGTGAACAACGCAATCTGTTACTTACTCGAAGCAATTAGATATGAAATAGACGCTATAGAAATAGATAAGTGTAAGAATGTAGGTCTGACAACCCTCATGAAAAATTGGTTAACGCTCAGACCCGATCAAGACGTATTGAGTCAGGATATAGGTTGGAAAGGTAATCATGCTCTAAGTCTAACTGAGAATGGCGACTTCAACGTCATGATTCCTCTCAGCATGATTCCGGGTTTTGCTGAAGACTATTGTAAGATTGTTGTTAATGTAAAACATGAACTCATACTTACGATATCGAGAAATGACTTAAATGCAGTTGCCCAACAAGGAATTCCCGCCGCAGTGGAAGGTCAGCCACCAACTTGGGCAGAGTTTAAAGTAGTAATATCGAAGCTGGAATGGCTTATGCCCTATGTTGTAATATCAGATTCTTGCAAAATTCGTCGAATCAATTACTTACAAAAAGATAGGTATACATCTATGAGTTTCCAAACTTAGGAGCTCTTTGAATATCCGCTCCTGCCTACAAAATCAAAACGTATCTCGACCGTCAAGACGTCCAATCAGTTGGAAAAGCCACGCTATGTTATTTTAGCCTTCCAAACTGGCTGCAAAAATCAAAAAGATGCTAATGCTAGCAAGTTTGATCACTGCAACATAAGAAACGTTAAACTCCATCTTAATTCACAGTATTATCCTTACAGCGATCTGAATCTTGATGTAGCGAAAAATCAATATGCCTTGTTGTATGATATGCATGCCAATTTTCAGAATGTATATTATGGTCAAGATAACGCCTCTATCTTGAACAGATATGATTTTCTGGAAATCGCACCTATGATTGTTATCGACTGCTCCAAACAAAATGTGTCGCTGAAAAATGCACCGGTGGATGTGAGTCTCAAATTTGAATCTTATGACAATTTTCCCGCCAACACATCAACCTATTGCTTGATTCTACATGATCGCGTTGTTCAATGTAGTCCGATGAGCGGGGACGTTGAGAAACTCATGTGTAGTTATAAAAGCTTATTTATGACTCTACTGACAAAATTTGTCTTCAAAACATCATGGAGAAAGGTTAGTAGAGCAGGAAGGAAGAAGAAGAGAACAAACGACGACAAGTAGAGTGGGCAAAATTCGAGAAGAAACACGCTGAGGAATGGGCGGAAAGAAAATCGAAGGAAAAATCGAAAGATAGTAGAAATTGTAAAATCATTTAGAAAATAAGCAAATTCACGTGATGGAGTACGGAGTGGACATGCAGGGCTTTAAGAAGCCTGGAAAAGATTACGTGCTCAAAGAGTTAGCCATTCTCCCGCTTGTTAGAGATAAAAAGCCTCAAGTATTGCTCTTTAAGCCACCATTTTCTGGGCGCAGATTAAATCAAAAGCATAAACGTAAAAATTTGTGGCTTGAGCTTTGCTATCATGGATCGGATTGGCAATCAGGTGATATCGACTACGCAGAAATTGGCAATTTGCTTCGTAAGAATCTCAAAGATGCTAAGAAGATTTTTGTAATTGGAGAATCCACCGTTTGAGCTTCAAAATATGGCTACCACTTGCCCCCACTATAACGGTGCATATAAATCTATGTGTGCTGCCCATAATGGAAGACGCATGAAAAGGTTCTACTTCAACATGGAGTGGGAAGATGTCACCAACACTGAAAAAGAAGATGCATAATACAAATAATCCATGTACTTTTTTTTTCAAAATTCTGATTATCATAAATAAATGTATTAAATTTGAATTTCTTGTTGATACTATATACAACCTTTCCCAAACCTTCCTTACAATCGAAAATTATGATGCATAGCTCTTACTCACATTATGAAATGTATCATATACATATGACACATAAGTTTTAGAGACTTTAGCAAACAAAATCTTCACGTTTACGTCTGTTTGGAGGGTGTAAAGTGAGTATTAACAAATTTAACGTATATAAACGAATGTCAACGTATAGTGCAGCTCAGTTTATTACTTAATATCAAACGTGACAGATACGCGCTCGTACAGCAAGCTTAAGTTGTAAAAATGGATTTATTCAAGGATGATTATGTGATAGAGATCCAAGGTTTTCTTGACGCATCGCAACAGTTTTTACCGAAAGAGGTGGCGGTAATGTCTCTTATGAGACTTGGGATTCATCTTTGGACTGTGCGTCCTCCATGCAATGTTTCTATCTTACCTGAGGATGTTCGTCGGGAAAACGATCGGCAGTCGATGCGGGAGCATGGGCTTTGCTAGGTCGAAGGTAATTGTTCTATTAGACGATTAAGACAACACTTGTATTCTGTAGCAAAAAAATGCATATCGAATTTACGTTCACGGGCATAGCAAGGCCGCTTATTTGGAATCTTTTATGGGATGTACTGTGATTAACGTTCAAGACTACATGGCACCATCGCTTTACTTTCTTAAAACGGCATTGATGTGCGGCGCTCATGAGGTACAAAAAGGTGTATTTGGCAAGTTTTTTTGCGCACTCAGTAAAGTTTACTAAATTAAATTCTTGCTGTGTTCCTTGGTCAAAAGTCCCCTTAAACTAGACGCTGCATGTTTTTTCAAGGCGCTAGAAAGTTATAAGAGGGAGAAAAGTAATGGAAGGCCCCCCTCCTTTGATAAAATCGATGGATCTATTATTGCTAATGCTGGTAGTGAATATGAGAATTATGGTAGTAAATCTGAGAATGATAATGAGACTTGGTATATAAACGCTATTACAAACTTTTTTAACAAAAGGAGATAGAAAAATAAAGTATATCTTGCAATAGCAGTATTTTTTTTTATTTTACTTCCTTATACAATAAAATGAAGAGTGATGTTAGGCTTTATTCATATAGTGAGCATTAAACGATCAACATGGGTCCATACTCTGGTAAATCAAGTAAATCGGGGAGCAGCAAGACCAAGGAGGATGAAGATTGTCGGAAACCTCTTTTAGAGCAGTGTATTCAGGCAGCCTAACCAAAAATCAGTGGAAATTATTAGTCCGAAAATATTCACTCTTATCTGAAGAATGAAGGATTGGAAATTATTAAAAAGGAGTGAATGATCGGCCATTATATAGGCTATAAATCTTTTTTGAATTTTTTTGGAAGCTATTATAAACACATGTATTAATATTAAATTTTCTGTTTGTTACTATTTAAGCAACCTAAACACTTTCCTTGCGGTCCCAAATTACTGTTTAATAATTATAAGAAAGAACAATGCGTTCGAGTAAACAGGCATAGAAAGACAGCGTCGAAGATGAGAAAAAAACATAAGCTGCTAAGAGAGCGGGTCATATTTCGTCTAGGGGAAGTGCGTCTCGAGCAGTACGGAGGATCGGAGTCGATGACAGTTGCGCTGTTCCCAACCGCATACATCTCGACCTAATATTCCAACTCTCTCTCTCTCTCTCTCTCTTTGTCTCGCTCTCTCTCCCTCTTGCCCGTCTCGACAACATCATCCGCGATGACATAGAAACCTTTGCCCTCGCCTCTTAGCATGAGTGAGTTGCACTTCGTTATTTCCAACCGCATACATCTCATCCTAATATTCTCTCTCTCACTCTCTCTCATTCACTCACTCACTCTTTCACTCGCTCTTCTGCCCGCCTCGACCGCATCCTTCGCGAGGACTCGTCCTCTCATTTGCTCTCTTGCCCACTTCGACAACATCCTCCGCGATGACAAGAAACCTTCGCCATCGCCTCTCAGCACTTGAGGAGGGAGTTTCGGAGTCGTGACATGCTATAGCACTGGGGAACTCCCCCTAGCACTACCGGGTAAGTTATAGCGTGTGAGCTATAGCGAGTGAGCTGAAACGGCGCTGAGCTCGTACCAGCACTGGAGTCGTGACGTCAGAGTAAGGCTCGGGCTTCGAGGGAACACCCCCTACCACTACCGGGTGAGCTATAGCGGTAATCTCATATCGGCATGGTCTGGTATCGGCGTGGTCTGGTATGGACATGGTCTCATATCGGCGTAGCTTATTTACTGCTGTTCAAACTATTATACAACGAATAACGATGACCTTTGAAATGGCAGGCAATATTATACGAGAAAGAAAAGAAGGAATAAAACCAGAGCATTATAAGAAAATAATATCGAAAAAAAGTAAAAAATGTGAGTGTTAAGACAGACTTGAAGAAATAGGAGGGAAATATTTGGATTAAAAAATTAACAAGGGTAGAAAAAATATTACAGAAAAATGGAACAGACGCCCTTATGTAATAACACAGGTAGCAGAGGAATTAAAAATGTTAAGATTAAAAAGATAGAAAGGTGCAAAATTATTGTACAGGACTTTATAATAATTAAGCAGAAAAATATTTATAACATCAGAATGTTGTATTTTGAGTTTCGCGGGTTGTACCGCCATGTCAGCAGCATAAAGGATCCTGCATGACCATCGGTTGCCGAGACCAAGGTCTACATTGTCACAACTCTGCACTCGCTGGATGCTGCTACGGCGCAGACAATCCGCCACGCTCGCTCGTGCAAGAAGGTTGTAGTTAGACATTTCTCACTTATAACAATCTTTGAAAACTTACAATGAAAATACACAAACAACATATGCAACCTTTTCTTGTATGAACATACTTTAGTACGTGTCTTGAATCTTATTTGTTTCATTCGAGCCGCCGCGCCATTGCACTGCCTGTCTCTCTTTTTGTCTGCTGTGACTTGCTATGCTACGCTGCTGAGAGAGCGGCCATTTTTATTACGCGTACTGTGCCTGTTTTGTACTCTTGCTGCTGCTGCTGTTGCTGCGGGCCGCTCTCTGCTGCGGGCCGCCTCGTGCTCGCCCCGCCACCGCTGCTGCTGATGCGGGCCTCTCTTTGCTGCAGGCTACCTAGTGCTCACCACGCTGCTGCTGTTGCTGCTGCGGTCCTCTCTTTGTTGCAGGCCACCTCGTGCTCATGCTATGGCTGCTGTTGCTGCTGCGAGCCACCTTGTGCTTACCTCGCTGCTGCCGTTGCTGCTGCAGGCCTCCCTGTGTGTAGACCACCTTGTGCTTGCCCCACTGCTTCTATTGCTGCTGCTGGCCTCTCTGCTGCAATCCAATTTGTGCTTGCTTGGATCCCGTGCTCATTGTGTATTTGAATATGTTGGACACATAAACTGTAATATTTTGTAAATCATAGTATAGTGAGGATTTTTCCATTGTATGAATTTTTTGCTGATACCATTCTGTTAAACTTATAATCAAAGTGTGTGATTTATTGAACAGGGTACATTAATTGTAAGTCAAGTCGATTTAAGAGTGTTCATCAAATTTGTTTGTTTAGGTTAGTCTTACCATTGCTACTCGACTCCTTCTAACTTAATTCAGAATTATGCAGGCCCCTCACAGTACTCAACTTGCCCTTTTGTCAAAATTAAATGCTTTTCAAAACTTTAAAAAGCTGGTTGTATCCAATATGGCAAGGGGCCAAGCTGTGTCAAGACTTTAAAAAGTTAAAGATACCTTTTTGCATTTTAAAGTGATTTATTTATGATTCGATCTCTGAGCTTGAGGATTTACAGCGTGATTAATTTGCCAATGGAGTCGTTTAGAACTATGAGGACAAGTATTACTCTATTGTATGGGAGTTTGGGGATCAGTCGTTTGCCTTCAGTAGTATCAATCCTTACTTTACGGTGCCACTAAATCCAAAAATTTAGATTTAGAGTTACGCTTCATTGCCTTCTATGAATCTTCCAGTTTTTAATGGCAAACTTAAAAATTGGAAGAACTTTCGTATGTATTCTGAGCTTTTGTTCACAGAGAACAAGAGTTACCTGATATATGCCAATACCAACATTTTCATACTTATCACTCTGAAGAGGCTTCTGGCCTCATAAAAAATGTTCCTTTTACTGAAAAGAACTATTCCTAAGCCTGGGAGACCCTTCTTAAATTTTATGATAATCATCGATAATCTAATTACAGCCTGAACAAATTCTATTTTAAATTGCTTATCAATGAAAAATAGTTCATTGTCCGAAATTAAAATATTATCTAGAGAAATACTAGGACCGTTTGAATCTTTGATGTTCTAAGGTAGGCGTGAGGGTAATAAGGATATTGTTATTGCCTTAGAAGTTAGAAAGCTCGATTTTTATACCAATAAGGACTAGTAGAGGAGCTTAGGGAGTAGCAGTATTCTTCCAACTGTCCAACAACTGCGCGATTTTAAAGGAGGTCAAATCATAACCCTCGAGACTTCGGCCAGAAAACCTGCACTTAGCAGAAATTCTGATAAACCGAAAACGAAGCCTATTAAATCGTTATCTGTGCATCAAACTGCTACTTGGATTGACTATGACAGAAACAAGACAAATATTTATATCGGTCTTACAGTCAAACTAATTAACAAACATTAATATTACTTTTTAATTTGACGTATGTGTGTGTGTAATTTTTAAAGTGTGTAATTTTTAAAATTACACCCACACATGTATACGCGCTGCTCCATACCAAGCAAGTTCAACGCTTGTTGAAATTCAAACTTGGCGGCTTCACTTTAGAAGCTCGGAGCCAAAGGAAAAAAAGGAGAGCAAAATAATAGAAGCGTATCAGTGCTGGTTTTAGTTGATCTATCGTGTTCGTCTGTGGCGCAGATCGCTAACAAGCCACACTGAAGAGTCCAAGTTGACGATCTGGGAGGAAACGAATCTTCTCCTTCCCTTCGATTCCTCTCCTTTTTTTCCTTTGGCTCCGAGCTTCTAAAGTGAAGCCGCCAAGTACGAATTTCAACAAGCGTTG
>JAPYYV010010026.1:0-17889 GCA_030522625.1 Copidosoma aretas
GACCAAAAAAAAAAAAAAAAAAAAAAAAAAAAAAAAAAAAAAAAAAAAAAAAAAAAAAAAAAAAAAAAAAAAAAAAAAAAGAAAAAGAAGCCGGCGAAACTCCGAAATACCCCCCCGAAGCCTCACCTGCTGGCCTTGCCCTCCGCGTTCTGCACGATCCTCAGCCCGTCCGCGACGTCGATCTCCGCCGATCTGGCCGCCCTGTCGACGTATCCCACGGCCTTGAGCTTCAGGCACACCGCGACGTCCGGCTCGGCCGAGCACGAGCTGTACACGCTGTAGGCCTGCTCCAGGAACGACTGCTGCTGCTCCTGGGCCGGCGCTGCGAGCGCGCAGCCGACCGCCAGGGCGCAAACCACCGCGAGTCTCAGCATTCTGGCACTGGTCTGTTCCTTCTTCCTCGTCTTCTTCTACTCCCGTGTACCGCGAGCTCGGCCGTAGGGGTGAGGAAGTTCACCGGGATACTCGTGGCAGAGACCGAGGAGCAAAAATTGCGACCAACGAGCGAGCGACGCGCAGAGATAGGTAGACGGTACAACGCCTGAACAACGACGGCGGCGACGATCGTATCGGCACTGGCCGAAAGAATCACGAGGCTGGCTTTTATCCGCTGGCCGCGCGCGGGGCGACGCGTACGTTTTTGAAATTTTGATGGCCCCCACCAGGCCCCGCTGGCCGGCCCATTGGTTCTCCCGGGTCCTCCTGCTGCTTCTTCCTCTTGCACGCGCACCGGCGGGGGGGGGGGGAGGGGACCCACCTCGTAGCGGAGAGTTCGCGCACGCTTGCACTCCCCCCCGGGGCACGGGTATTCGCTTTCTCCGCGCGTGTGCGTGTTGGTGCGCCTGGTCATCCGCGCGCCGATGGCTGGAAGAGTGCCCGGGCGCCGTGTGTGTACCCGAGATGTGTGCCCCCCCCCCCCCTCCCGCCGTGGGCTTCTTTTTTTCCTTCCTCCGGGGGTCCCTCTCTTTCCCATCGCCTCGTCCCGGGGCTTTTGCCCGACTGTGCGCTTCTGGACCCTCTTTCATTTTTTCCCGGCCGAGATGATGGTTTTTATCTTACCCGTGACGAGCCAGAGACGGAACATCCATGAGGTGGATCAGGGGGTGTGACGCCTTTATCTTTGGCGAGCGGTTTCATCTCTCGTTAGCCGTTTGTTTTCTTTCGATGTCGGCCGATCGGTGAGATTGATCGATCGGTTGGGTCGAAAGGGCGTGTGCGATTTGAGGGGCGTTAGAAAGTTTGGTGGTTCGTCCTCGTTCGGAGATACGCACGCGCCACGGTGCGATTGGCAATGATTTTCGATTTGATTCTTATGACTGCTGTACACGCAGCCATTGTCACGATACGATGTATCTTTGGATGAAAGAAGAGGAGAGGATAAAAAGCCACGGGATTGTTTTACAAGCGAAACGTGTAGCTTGAAGTGACCCATTTGAAGCTCATTTTAACCTATAATATCTAAATTTCAATAACGCTTATTCTGTCGGACAATGGTCATATCTTCAATTTCCGACGATGACGCGCAGAAAACCGACGTACGAAAGCTTTTCCGGATGACGAACATCTTTTCTTTTTATTGCGGCATGATTGTGCTTTACAGCGTCGAAATTTATGATAAAAATCGAATCGACAAAATTTCCATGCATTATTGTTCAAAGCTCCACAGATCCATCGATCGAACATTCTTCCGCCGATCGTTTGTACAGCCGCTTCAGCCATGCACCCAAGCACTTCCACGCCCAGTGGCAATAGACATCAGAAACCGTTACGGGAATTTACGGAAAAATCCGTGTCATACGCGTCTCTTCTCCCCTTTCCACGAGCCCAGACCAGCGAGAGACGACAGCTTGGGTCAGAAAGCCTTGTGTCAATAAAATGCAAAAGAGGAAAGAGCCGCCGACTCTCGAAGCGCCCGATCGTCTGTTAATTTTCGAAATCCAACGGCGACGACATCCGAGTTACTGACCCCTCTGCCCCTTTCCCCTCTTCATCCTCACTTTACATTCATGCAAGTCGGTATACGGAATCGCCGACAGTAGCAGCGACAACCATCGACCGTAAATTTCACGCGGGCCCGCGCGAATTTACGCACTCGCGGGCGCGAATGTATACATACGCCTGCATGTATACCCATTCATGATTCGCGCGATTAGCCGAGACTACCGTACGCGGGATGTTTACGCACACGCGTGAGTACGAGTTATTATTGTCCATTGTGCGGGACACGACTCTCTCGACTAGCTCGTTCGTCAGTGTAGCGTGACGCTAAAGATACGTAAATTGTGTGATGAAAATTTTACCGGCATGCGCGTGATGTTCAGCGTCGCTTCTTACTCTGGATCGGACGTCCTTTTTAAAGTTGAATTCTTGGCTCGCAAAAATGATCGATCTTCTTTACAATCGCCGAAATCAGCTTACCGAGTGCTCGATCTCTTATTTCAAGAACCAAACAATAAAATGCACCGATACATCTGTACGTCCATATACCGCAGAGGACCGGCATCGGTCGACTCCTTCAAAAGAGCAGCATATCCTCGATCATATGTGTGTCATTCACGAATACGCTCGTGCCCGCGCGTAAACTCCACTCCACACGGGACGCGGTCAAAGGCACCGAAGTATACGCGATACAGCCGCGAATATATATGTATACGCGTATTACCGGAGAGTTATGGCGGAGAGGAGAAGACCGGCCCGAGCAGTAAAACGTATACATATATGTGTGCGTGTATCGCCCCGGAGCCTCTTTTTCTTTTTTATCGTCTTATTTTTACATGCGATACATATATACACTTATACACATATATACATTTATACACGCGCACCACAAGGGCCCACCGGGGCGGAAGAAAGACTCTCTCTCCACCGATCGCCGCCTCGCTGGTGTTTTTTCGATCTTCCCTTCCTCCTCGTCTCTTCCTCCTGATGATCGCGAGAAAGGCTCTTTTCGCGTTTTACATATTCATGCTCTGCTCTCGGCTACTTTTTTTTTTTTTTTTTTTTTTTTTTTTTTTTTTTTTTTTTTTTTTTTTTTTTCTTTATCTTGATAAAAAAAATATAAAAAAAGAAAAAAAACAATAAAAAAAAAAAAAAAAAAAAAAAAAAAAAAAAAGAACGAGTGTGTGGGGTCCAGACGCTGTTCCCCCCAGTTCCGGCAGCTTTCCACCTCATGCATATTCAGGCCGTACTCGTGCGAACGAAATATCTCTTCGAACGCTTCAAAGGATCATCATCGGCCCACGGGCGAAATTCCGGTAGTTATGGCCCGAGTTTTGGCATATTATGCGCGATGCGTAAGATATAAAATGTAGGTGACGGCCGAGGCTCGGTTTTAGCGGGATTTATGAATGGAGCGTCTCGTGGAACGGTCGGGCTTCGGATTACCGATCCGGCTATTTTGATACGCGTCCAGTACTATACTCTGGTAGCTGTATACTCAGTGGATTGTGTCTCGGAGAGACACGAGAGGCGGACGGTTTCATTCAGGAACTGGCTTTTTTTTTCGCTGCCTCGTTAAATTGGGCGCGCCGCTACGGCTGCTTCGGGTGTTTTATCGGTGACGATCGATCGTTGCGCACTTTTTTCCACCGCATGAATTTATTCAGCCGAAATCGATCTCCCTCCATGATACTTTTGCCTCTTGTGTTTTGAGTAATGGGATTGTTTGCGCGTGGGGGAAAATTATGATCCTCTCCGAATGAAAAAAAGAAGCGGTCGACCCAGTTATCGAGAGATTCCTCCGGATTGCCCGAAATTCTTGGAATTATTTTTCGCTCGACGATCTCGTCTTCCCTTAATGAGCTCACGAATCTCGCTCGAATTAATCATCTCAATTTTGTATTCCAAAAGTAAAAAAAAAAACGCTAGTAGCATAGATGCTGGCCCTCACTCTTCACACTCGCGCGCGGTAATAGTACGCGACTTTCGCAAATTTTTTCCGTCCGCCCGTCAAAGCGATCTCACAGCGCATCGGGCGCATCATCTCGAAAGCGACGAGGCGCGGCTGCAGCTTTCGAGTTTGCGCGCGGCGATGCGCCAAGGATTCCGGACAAATTTGCCAACGGACATGCGTTCCGCGCCAGAGTCGTCCTCCTGCAGTGCCACGTCTCGAAAATTGCACCGGGGGGGGGGGGGGGTCGAAGGCAGTCGACAATGCACTTGCCGCAGCGCCGGCATTCCACGCGAGGGTTCGGGGGGAGCGGGGAAAGGGCTCATTTTCGTTTTTACCCCCTTTCTCCTCGCGCGCGTCGGTCATTTTTTGCTCGGACGCGCGTGAGAGTTACGTCGACGAAAGAGCGCCGTGGCCCAGATTCCGGGGGCCATCTCGCTCGTTTCCCGCGCGAGCGTGGGCACCGGGAGAGCACCGGGACAGGTCTCACTTTCCGCCGAGAGGTATACTCGCGCGGGCCAATGTCGAGCAATTAGATAACTTGCGAGCGCGCGACGGAGCTGCGGCGGGGCGTTTGTTCTCGGCCACTGCTGCTGCTCGGCTTGGATTGTACACGTGGATGCTGCGATTGGCGCTCGCGGGAAGGGCGTGAAAGTTTGTGCTTTGTCCGTTGGGGACTTTGGTTGCGAAGTTTTTTGAGAAATTAGCGGCGAGAGTTTTTGGCGATTTCCATCGAGTGCCGTTGGAATTGTTAGTCTGGCCTTGGGTTAACTTTAACCACATGGTTATTTGGTAGTAGAGTGAAAGTTGTAAATTTTTTTTAAACATGACTGAGGAGGCTGTGCGGGTGAAAGGATTATTAGTAAAAGACATTTTTGCGGTCCAGTAGCAAACTGATCCATGTACTTCGATTTTACCACACTACATACTTAGGCATCTTTCGTGAAAGAAAAAATTTAACTTTGAAAGGATTATTTTGCACCCTCAGCTATATGTTTGGTGGAAAGTCTATCCATCTAAGAATTTAAAAATACTGGACCCGTAAAAAGTTACGTGCAATCGTTAATACGAAAACGAGAATAGTCAGAATTTTTTTACTATTTTCTCAACTTTATGAATCACAATGAAATTTAATGCGAACATATTTCACTGACTTTCTTTTTCCACCAAGTATTCAGAAGTTGAAAGTCATAGAATTATCTTACGGATCAGATTAGGTCGATTTAATTTCTCCGTCCGACGATGTCTTACCTCACTCGGCTGTTTCCACTACTTAGTTTGGCAATCGATAGATTACATCAATCACGTACACAATGTACAATTATAATCCGAAACTTTTTTAAAGATATTCGCAAAGATTGTAGGTCTTTGAAACAATGTATTTCGAAAAAATTTCGAACACCAGTAAGTCACGTGCCGATCTAAATAGTCGCACAAAAACGGTCCAGCAGTAGCAGCCAAAAATCGACTCGATCGACCCGAACTCCTTCCCCATGCAACATAATAATCCAAAAGGGGGACGAGCACTCCTGCACCAACGCTGTCGCTGACGATGATGCTGCCACTTCTGCCGGCTCGACGAGCGCCCGTGATTCGACACTGACCTACAAATTAAACGCACCACACGGGCACTACTCGCATTATAACCGTACCCGGCTTGCCCCGGACTGCCTTGCGGGAGGAGAGAGAGAGAGAGAGAGAGAGAGTAAAAAAATCGCAGGAAGAAAGCAAAACGCTCGCTCTAAGCTCGCGCCGGGCAGATGACTCAATTTCTCGGTGGGCCTAATGCGTCCTCTCGCGGCTCCCGAGTCGACGCTTTTTCTCTCGCGTGGTCCGTTCCTGTGCCACGCGGCCTCTGCCGGTTCTTTAATTTGCGATTGACTTTTTTTTTTCGTCACTCGATTGATTCGACAAAGCTGAGGTGTTGGGGATTTTCTCGCAAAGCGTGCTTAGATTGAACTTGTTGTGAACTGCTTACATTAGATTCTGTAAAAGCGTGGAAAACATTATTAACACAGATATGATACACGCTGGCGGTATGCAACCGTGTCTCATTTAATAACCGCATTAACGGCAGATACAGTTCCTATCATCAGCATCACCATCATCATTATCATAATCAGCCTTCGAAAGCTCATGGCTGGATATTCTCTCCGCGGGGCGATTAAAGAAATTACACAAGTTTCACACGTAGAGACATTTAAGATAAATGAACGCGCGCGGTCTGCAGTGGGCCTTTCTGGGTCACAGGCACTGAGGTTTTTTTCTCCCTTGCGTGGAAAAAAGCGGGGCAGCACAAAAGCGCAGCTATGAAAGTCGTCCCGAAGCCTCTGCTGTAATGTGCTCATCGTGTGCAATTATCGCGGAAATAATACTCGCGCGTTCGATGTACGATTATCCGAGTCTCCATCGATTGTTTCCTATCAAATGTATACCTTCCCGAACGTTCGAATGACAAAACTCAAAATGAAGAGGGAAAGTTCCCATCCCTCGGCCACCTTATTCAAAAAAGAAGAAAAAAAAAAAAAAAAAAAAAAAAAAAAGCACCCCCCCCCGAAGGAGGAAGAAGCCAAGTTAACTGTAAAATCAGCAGATCCCGCGGAACGAGCACAGGAGGAGGAGGCGGCTGCACTTTTCCTTTCCGAAATCGCCGCTCCGCGCGAAGAGCCGAAAAAGCAGGAGGCGGAGGAGCGAACCTGATTCCGTTCCCACGACCGATAATTACACGCTTGCAACTCAATACGCCCGCGGGAGGGCAGCCCATAAATCCCTGGAGCGCGACGATAAGATCCCCCCCCCTCCTTTACTTGCATCTCCACTGCCCGCATCAAACTCCCCGGCAGAAAAGCTCAGAGCGCACCCGCGCGTGCACCGCGATCGGAAACAAATGTATTCCGGGGCGAAAAAGAAAGAGCGCGGCCAGCGGGGGGGTGGGGAGGGGCGTGTTTAACGGTTTTGTACGCCGGAATGTGTGCTCGGCGGGCGCGGGTATGTTGGAGCGTGTATGTGTGTTACGACACACTGGGAGTTGGGAGCTCGCCAGCGGGAGGAGGAGGAGGAGGACGCGTCCTCGAGAAGAAGAGTCGTTGAGGAGCAAAGCCCGTGGCGTGGCCGCACCTTGCGCGACTGACCCCAAAGTCGGTGGCGGCGGAGAGGCGAATTAATTGGCACGAGGTATACTTGTGTGTGATTAACAATTTTGGGAATACGGGATTGGCAAGTATTTTGGGTCGCGTGATGAATCGATGAATCAAGTTTTAATTTGAAACATAATCACAGTAATGCATTGAGAAAGGCTCAAATGGTGGTGCTGTCGAATAGTATATATATACATATATATATATACCCTCTGGTCACTCGACTGTTGAAAGCTTTTTTCGGGCTTAATCAATATGTACACAAGAGAACAGTTAAAAATAGAAAAGGCCGTAGGAAAAAATAGGGATAAAACCTGTTTCGTCAGCTGTATTTTTAATTGAAATGTTAAAATCAGCAGCTGTCACAGGAGCCATTGAGAGTAGTAAAATACAAAGAGAGAGTGATCTAAGACCTTTTTTTCGAATTCCACATTTCCATGACGATTCTTGTCCGGCGGCGGCTAGCGAGGTTTAGAGCCTCTGGGGAAGTATTCCCGTAACTTCTTGCTGGCAGCCCTTGCATTTGACGACACAGTATCATAAACTTCTTCATTGTACGAGCTTCTGATTTATAAGTGGGACAATCAACAGGTGTTATGAGAAACCGATTCAACGCAGGAGAAATTAAAAGTTGTAAGATAATTATAGAATGATAATTCAACGATCTGCAGTTGAATTGAAAGAATCAACAATAATATAAATAGCATGGTGAAAAATCCTAATTGAATCTAAGTACAACAATATACTTATGCGCGAGATGACGTCAATATCTTTCTCTCGGCGTGGAGGTGCATAGAAACTACCAATAAATTGGATACGTATATATACCAACTTTCTCCTCATCAGCTCCTTTCAATCTTTCATTCAGAGCTGCACCGCACGATCACACGCGCGTGAATCCTGTGTATGCTCCTTTTTTGCTTTACTTCTTTTTGCTATACAGGCACGGAAAAGCGTTCTTTAAGTATACCGTCTCTTCTTTTCGCACTATGAATCGCCTACTTTTTATAAATTTGTTGGGTTAAAAAAAAAAGCTCATTAAAATTATTTCCTTTTCTTTATTAACAGGCTTACTAAAGTAATTGTCTGCTGTAGAAGTTATAATTTCATTTACTTCATAAGAAGCCTACTTCTTCGCGACAAGATGTAAGAATATTAAGGAATAGTAAAAAGCTTTTGGAAACATTATAGTTGTTGTTTTATTATGCAATCAGGATGTAAACATTCATATGCATACTTAATCAATAACTAGTACTTTTACTATTTAATAAAGTAATAAAACATCTTAATGGTAGAACGTTGACTGTTACATACAATGCATTAGAATTAAAATCGTTCTGTGTACAAACTATTTGCATGCATAAAAAAAGAATTATTAACGCAAATTACAAGCTATTCGGGATCCTCCAGAATTATGGCCGTTCACAAGAACAATCGTCGTGCTTACTGAAAAAGTAAAATAATAATTTCAATTAAGATTTGATAAACCGACCAAACACTTTTATTCGTGCTCACAGTTCTACTTAAAGCAATAGAGAACGTTGGTAAATGTCTAATAAAGGAGTACAACAATTTTCTTTTTATATCAATTACTCTTCGAAAAAATTGTAAAATATTTATCTAAATTTTTCATACTACTCACTCGTAATTAGATCCAGGAATAATTTTTTTGCATCGACACACGTAAGGTTTACAGCACAAATCTTTATTATGCCGGTCAAATATGCACTTCTGGGTTACGGCAAGTACTTTATTATCAGGTCTCATACAGAACTTTGATCTATAAAATAGGTAAAGTATTTCGGGGTTACATAACTTTTCATAAATAATAATTGATTGCTCAAGATAATACTTACCCTCGCTCATCTGTATGTTGACTTTGTGTATCTGTCAATGTTCATGAAAAATCATATCATCAATTAACTTTTGGATATTAAATATTTTTAGGATAAGCAATTAAAATACCTTGTTTGATGGATGGATTACAGACAATGACAACAAAAATAGCAGCCAGGACAGATATTTTGAGGCAGGTATGAGCTATAAGAAAATAATAAAAATATTTGTCAATCTAGAATTTCACAAAATGTTTTTATAAATTTTGTAACTGTGAAAATTAGGAATTTATCGCTGCTCAAAATATTCTTACAGTTCATCTTCAATTGTTAAATTTTTTTATTTGGAAGTGTGTTCCGCTACTATACAAGATTCAGTGCAATCCATCGTGCTTTTATTGAAAAAATATCAGTAATTTTCATCTCCAATGTATCGAACTGCAGTGTGTTTAATTAACGTTTACCCAATGAATGGAAAATGCTCACCAATGTTTGTTCAAGGCGATAAGAGAATGAGACCGGAATCAATGATTGTCTTTGATGTCTCATTTCTTAAACGACAGTATGTCTCGATACACATATCTTATGATTATCGAAACGATTATTAATTTTGACTGAAATCGTTAATCAATCACAAAAGAGCGAATATTCGTTTTTTACGACAGCATTAAAAATTTACTTATTTGGAGAATTCGTCATAATAAGCGTACATACGATAAAGCATAATCTACTGATGCTTATCTCCGGAAGTGACAGTTTCTAAAAATAATGGCTGAACCAGATTTAATTATTTCATGTCACAAAAAGTGGCCAGTGTTTCGACGACGTTTGGTTTATCACGTCAACCATCAGTCGTGCAAAAATAATTTTCGTAATGAGTGAGCGCCAGAGATTCGTACATATTCCGCGCTGTAAGGCAATATTTACTCTAAAGTGCAATAAAAGGCCTTACAGAAATAATTCGTTTATTTATTGTCAAAGTCATTATTATTCATGGCACTTTTTAATTATTTGACAGAACATCAATGTGATAACATTAAACATGTTCTAATGTAAGAATAGCTTATGCCTAAGATCTTCAAGCTTAAAAATAACACTTTTACATCCATTCGCTCGAAATACGTTAGTATTTGTTTAAATAAATAATATCGATCAACCATCGATCGCATTTTTCTGGTGTACGATCCTTACCCCCGTTCCCATCGTCATCCTCAAAAATCTCCGAATACTCGTGCAAGGAAAATGAGCCGACAGTAGTAGGTAGCAGGCCCATCGGCTCTTTCACCTCAAAAAAAAATTAGCATGTGAAATTCGCCGCGTGCCAAAGGCAAGACGCACACGATCGGTCGTCGCGGGCCGAGAACTTTCCTCGCTTCGCGTCCGGCGAGAGTGAACTCGAGCCATGGGGAGGTGTGTGAGTGTGTGGATGTATATGCTGCACCGGCGGAACCGTGCACGCAACAGGATCGAGGTCAGGTCAAGGCCCCCCCTCGCGCTAACGCTGCAGGTACACCGCGCGGTGCCCCTGTAGGTAAGGGACTTTTTCTTCGTCTTCTCTCTTCCGAGGTGTCTATATGCATGTACGCTTGTACACCACTTGGACTTTTTCTGAGTATATGATTGAACGACAATTTTTTCCTGGTCAAAGTTTATGCATCAGTAGTAATGTGTATCTTTAATCTTCATCTAATTATTTGTGAAAATTATACAAAGCTGTGAAAAATTTTAAAGACAATATTTTTAATATTTTATAACAATAATTCGATGGATTTTTAGATTCTTGCACTACTATGGATTTATTAATATTTTTGATGAATAAATTATAATCAGCTCAATATTTTGCAGTGTGACCAAAAGTGGGGGGAAATTTATTTGAAAATATTTTTCTGCAACCATACAATGAACACTGTGCTATTTGTACAAAGAGATAAATAAAAGAATACAATTGCCAACTCGCATAGGTCACTTGGCAAATATATATCTCTTATGATCCCTACGTAGGGGTTTGAGACTCCAGTTGTTGTTGAGAGATGATAATGTGTCATGAGTGTTCAAAAAACAGGGTTTGTTAACTTGAATCAAATAAATAAATTATTCTAACTTTATTGGGTTGCTGGAAAGTTTGTTTTTTTATTAATTTTAATAACTCATATAAATATACTTAATTAAAACAAACATTATATGTATCCAGAAAAAAAATTATGTCTGGCCAAAAACTTGAAAAATTAAATTTGTTAAACATACACATATTGACGTAGATACGTATACATATCTAGACTGGCCTTATGCTAACAATTATTTTCTCCGAAATTCATAAGCAGAACGATTTCACTCCGTGAATTTGAATGTCAACTTTCAATTTTATCAATGACGTCTGTGGCCAGGTGTACTCGTCTCGCATAGTAATTATTATTCGTCAATTAAGTACTCTGAACTTACAGCCATCGATGACACAATACCCGAACTTGTGATAGGAATATCAAATAATCGAGTCCACTCAAATCTACGGATGAAATAAAACAAATTAAAAAATCATAAAGACACGCATTTAATACTAAACAAAAAAGTATAAGAATGTTTCTTATGATATTTGTGATTGATAAAAGTAGGATCCTAATTATTCGAGTCGGCAAGGTATAAAGCTGTCGATAAAAACATTTATGTGCCTTTACTTTAGTAAGCACATGCACTGAAAAAAATTATCGTTTACTGTTTGGATCAACTAATTAAACCGCAGTATTCTTATAATTTTTTAAAAGAGTTTATCGTCTGCAAAACCAAGTAGAAACATCCGAGTAAGCACAGACAGAAAAAGCAATTCAAAGAGCAGTTATAATTAAAATGCACGATAAGAACTCTGTAATTTGTTGATTCTGGAAGGAACAGAGATTCCAACTCGAAACAATATTCAAATCTGCACGTAGAATTTTATAAGTGTATCATCCTACCCAAAAACGATATTACCGGGGCATGGAAAACCGTACTTTTTTTTTACAAACAATAAAACTGTCAAAATCGTGTAAAAGCCACCTCTTGCGAGATCCATCATTGAAATACACTCAAGACAAGCATAAACTCACATTCAGCGGTGCTCGCAGACGCACAACTCCTCAAAGAGAACGGCCGTCCCATCGGGCAAAATAGGCGAGCGGTCGCGTGCAAACACTAACCCGCATCGAACATATAACAGTAGACGTCATAAAAGATACAGTTACGCATCTCGCGCGACGACGCCTCTCCAACTCCTCTCCGGGCTCTCCATAACGGCAGCAGTTTACGACGACCCCAGAGAGATCTCTCGATATTACGCGTCATTTCCCGAATCGTCATCATCATCATCACGGACGATCAGTGCAGCGATTAATTCGATGAGAGCCAGGAGGAAATGTCGCGTTCCGGACGAGAAAGGGATACAATGCCCACGTGCCCGAGGAGGCGGCAGCAGCAGCAGCACACTTATCATCAGAGCAGAACAAAGGCCCGATGATTCATCGGTGCGGGAGAGATCGTTAGCCGAGCGGCGTGCCAATTACGGCTCGCGTATGTATGAGCTGGTGTTGCAGCAGCGGGAGGGTAAAGACCGTGAATTAACCCAATTCATCCCGGGCGTTTTGCTCTGATTCGATTGCTCGGGTTGCAATATTCGTTAGCGATGTTTATCCCGCTGTGGCGTTCTGCTTGCGTCGGGATGGATCATTGGTTGGTATAGGTTGGATCATGGCACGTTTGTGAGGATCCATGCAAAATTGTTGTTGGGTGTTTTTTCTTCAGGAAATCGCTTCAAGGTGTGACATAAATGGATGAAATTCCATTTTCTTCGATTCAGCTTGTTTTTTATCCATCGGTTACGGAATGGATTGAATATTGCGATCCATTTTACCTACTTCTAGTTGAATAAAAAGTTCCTTTCGAAAGAAATACTTCTAATGAATAACAAGACAATGTAGTGCAAGCATATTTTACTGAGATGGTAGATTGAAATTTTTGGAATTTAAATTCTAGTAAAATTAAATCGGATGGCTCGTCTTACCTCACTCGCCTGTTTCTACTCAGTTTTGCAGAATTCGTTATTAAAAGCTTTTCCTCCTAGTTTTTCATATATTTTTTCTTTCAGGCTAATTTATTGTTGAAAAAAAAAAAAATCAACACACGATACCGCAGCCGCGGAAACTAAAGATTTTTACCGAACGATCACATTCGAGCGGACGAACGGATGGAGAGCGGAACAAAAATTCGGCGACGCTCAGTCTCCGCAGCGTGAGAAAAAGCGCCCGGGCCAGCGATTAATTTCCATCCCGAATTCGAGATGCGGTCGGCGAGATATACTTACTTTCACCTCGATTTACGCGTTGGTATATAGGTGCAAATGGCGTGTACCTACACAGCTGATCGCTTTCGAATTTAATGTTCACCGGCGAGCGTTGACGCACGAGTGTTAGAATTTTTAGGGATACAGTGCGAGGATTATTCATGACGGCGGGTGAAAGCAAAAGCCGCGCGGTGATGTTACGATGACCTCTCCTGTGAAAGGGAAAAGTTTACAAAGATGCCTGTATGATTGAGGGAATGGATTGTTTCAAGTTTTGTAAATATATGGACTGTAAGGTCAAAGAACTCGACTGATGCTGTCGTCAAAAAGTGTCTATTGGGTGAGTACAGCCAAGAATTTTCTCTCTGTATTTTTTAGTTTTTGGTATAGAGATGCACTTGAAGCCATATGTGGATAAAGATTTGCAAGGATAGGGGTGCTATTGATACTTTTCCCGTTCGAATAATCTAAAGCTTAAAGAACATTTTTTAAATTAAAAAAAAGTTCTTCAAATAAAGAACAATAAATTACTACCCGTATCATTTCCAGCTATCGTATCAACAGCTGTAAAGGAACAGTGCGCCGCGTCTAGACGGATGTGCTGCTTACCGATCTGCCCGCGTACGGCCTGCGGCTGTGCTTCCACTTTCTCGTCTGATTTTTACCCACCGGGGACGGAACGGTGTATTAACTGCTGATGCACGTGATGGATTCATAATCGCACTGCCCGAGAAACGTAATGGATTGGATATTTCTCTGTTTGTTTGTTCTTCATTTTTTTTTTTTTTTTTTTTTTTTTCATTTACAAAGCTAAGGTATGGTTGAAGGTAATGATCGAGGCATAACGAGATAATGACTGTTTCTCCGTTTGTTGTTATTGCATCCTTGTTACTCGATGATCGAAGTAAAAGTACTTTTGCTTTTTGATGATCAGGCGGATTTGATCGAACGTAAGGAAATGAGTAGATACTACTTATTACGATGAATTGTTTCTGGATAGAGTTTTTTTTAATTTGTCCTCCGATAAAGTCACTTTATTTCTACGTCCGTCGATGGCACGTCTTACCTACTCGTCTGTCTCTACTTAGCTTTGCAAATGGTGGCTTTTTCAAGTTAAATTATGGAAAGGATTCAATATTGAAAATCACAAACTTATTAGTTCATATAAATTAATAAACATTGACGAATAATTGACAACCAATATAACATCATTGCCAACACTCGAAACTTTAACAGAGTAGTTTCTAATAACGTACGTGGATCATTTCACAAAAACTGCGATATTTCATAAAGTATACGTTTATAAACAACGCATTTTATTATTCTGAGCCAAAACTTTTTTTAAAGAGTATAAAATAACTTTCTCTAGATAGCCCTTTTGAAATCGAGTCGAAAAAATATTTGCCATGGACGTAGGATGGAAAAAAAAAAGCCGAAATTTTATAACCGTAATTAGAAGCATTTAAAAATTTCATTTTTAGCAGCTTATACTGCCTATGTGTTGACATTTAATTTTTTCAAGCTATATTTTCCAATAATCTGAATCCTCTAGCACCGTTTATAGTAGTTTAAGAGAATAAAAAAATTTTTTGAAAGTACACAAGGTATTCCAATTGTGAATCCTAGTTTTGACACTTTTAAATTGCACGAGATAAATGATTTAGTTGGGCCAAGTGGTCCATTCTTTGACATTTGAATTTAATCATTTTGTATAGTAGAGCGAACAAGCATATCGGCCAATTTTTTTTAATAGAAATTCGAATGCGCCTAGTTTTAGTGTCATAGTGCATATGGAGAATTCTGCTGACTAAAATAAGCGGTCATTACCGTAATGCCCGTATTCTTAAAATTATTGTGCATTCAGGGAATATTTGGGGCTTCAGAATTGCCAAAAAAGTACCATGCTAATAACTAATACTTTTTTGAAGTTTTTTAATAATCCCACGTTGATTAACATGTCTTTTCTAAAAAGGACAATAAAGCCGGGTCAAAAGTTTTCGCCTGATTTGGATCTCAGATAACATAAAAAAAATAATAGAAATATTCTAAACACCAAATTTTGAAAATCCTTTTTCACACTAAAAAATATCCATTTTTGCCTTGTGCATATATTTTATAGTCAATTTACTGACTACACTATGCATACATTATAATTGTGATACTTGTATTACTCATTATATTATATAATTCCATTATATACGTGTATGTTACAGAAAACTACTCTATCTAAGTTTCAAGTGTGAGATAAGTCTACTCACGAAAAATAATCACCTTCTTTCTTACTCTGTCGTTGATCGCTTCCAGCTCAGTAGAATATATACGTGTTGACTCGACGAATGACTACATCAGAGCTTAGTCAACTGAGTGAATCAGTGGTCAGTGACCTAGCAGAGGTGCGCACTGTATACTGCGCAATGAGCTGCGCAGCTCACCTGATGTTTTGTCAACGGTGTGATCTATCATCTAGTCATTCGTCGAGTTCTACTGAGCAGTAAGGGATCAACAACGGAGTAAGAAATAAGGAATTTACATTTCGTAAGTAGGATTATTTTACACTTTAAAGTTATATAGAGTAGTTTTTAATGACGTATACGTATATAATGTAATAAAATAATAAGTTGTATAATAATAATGATTTAAAATTCAGTTACTTCATCATATAATAAGTTTGTGTAGAAGATATGAGTACAATGGCTGAATAACGTAAGATTTATGTTCTCTTAACATAAAGTTCGTGTAAAATATAATTACCACAAAACGTGTGCATTCTGTTCAATTTTAAACAAAATTTTTCTGTCAGTAATTGAACAGATTTTGAACAGTGATACAATAGTATGATTTGAATGAATTCTCCATCAGTGCGTGCACATTTATAATGGGAAAAAAAAATTAATTAACCCACATACGCAAACGAAAAACAAAAAAAGTAGGTCACGTAATTTTCATCCAGTAATAACCATTGATTATAAAATCAAAGCTTACAGTTATTTCGAAACAAGCTTAGCATATGTATACCGCCGACTTGTCTTACTACTTCCGTCATCAGACTACAAACTTGCGCGGAGAGAAGAACCGCGCATTCTTCCGCAAACCAAAATTGATAACACTTTCTCCTACCAGACCGAGATTAAATCCACAGCGCCCGAGACCCAATGAGGTAAGAAAAAGCAAAGAACAAGTCGCGCTGGTGGACCGGGAAAGAGCTGGATCGGAAAAAAAGTTCTGGCGTCGCACAGTCTCTGAGGCGCGTGAGAAAAATGAACCGCCGAATCGGACCGGTCGAAACTCGACCTCTTACTTTCACCTCGTTCCTCCTCCTTCTCCTCTTGGGACGCGATTTCCTGCCCCGGTGAACCGCCTTGAGTCGAAAAAGTGCCAAGATACTCGCCGTGTTTTATTTATGCCGAGCTCTGCGCAGTCGACGTTATATTTCATTCACACCATCGATGGACTCGATAATCCGTGAAAAACGCTGTAAGGATCGAATACAATCAACGATGAATCAACGAGCGACCCCACTGCCGACAATCAAAACCAAAGCATCGACGCAAAAGATGAAAAAAAGCGCATCTTTTCACGAGCAGCAGCGCAACACACGAGATAACCGTTGCACGAAAAATTACCATACTCCCTCGATCGGCTTACAGTTAGCCCGGGATCTCTCGTTCAGCCATCGGCATATTATTACCGAGTGCGAAAAAGTGGGATGGAACGGAACGAGTTCCAAGCTTCGCTCCAAGTGCCTACGATGCTCGCGCTCTGCTGGACCCATTAAATTCGCACGCTGGCCCATTATTAGAAAAAAACAATAACTTCGTCACTCGCGTAACGGTTCGAAGAGACTTTGCATCCTTTTTGCCCCAGATCCGCAATAGCGACCACTCTTTTTAAAATTTTTCAAACAGATATTTATCCTTCTGCTTCCTCCTGCGCCGCTCGTACGAATCGAACCACCAGCAGCGCGTTACCCGTCCCTCGTTTGACTCCGTGCAGCTGCTCGTGTATTATACCGCTATGTAACAGATCGGAAGGAGCCGCACAGACTCGCGAGCCGCGGAGGGGGGGAATCTAGTTACGTATTTGCAACGCGAATGTGCACTAAAAGCACCGAGCTCGCGGTCCCGATGCAGCCTGCCCCGGGGGTAAAATCCCGTAAGACGCGCCGCGGCGGACTGCCGATAAAATGGCACGAGTATAAACAGAAAACGGCGGACGACCGGTCGCCCTGTTCGCTTCTTCTACGGGCTCTCTCGCGCTCGATCGCGTCGCTAAGGAACGCGGGGCACTGTGGATTCACGGCGTATCGGACGATTTTTTTTTTTCGAGCGCGAAATTTTTTCACAGCCCGCGCCGCGGCGCATGAATTCGATCACCCCTGAAACATCGCGCGCGCGCGCGCGTTGAAAAAAGATGCCCGAGTCTCTGGAAAGTACACGGGCGTATGGTGTCGGCTCGCGGTAACGGTGCGTGTTCCGAAAAGTACGGGGAGCCCGTATACCTCCCGATTGCAACGATCGCACGGGGCTCTCTCGGAGCGCACACGCGCGCTATTAATCATCGCCGGTGTAATGGACGTTTTGCGCCGTATCCCCGTGTACGCGAGTAGCGTCCGTAACGATCAAACGGACGTCGGTGTAACGATTCACCGATGAGCATTTTTTAACCGCTCCTACGGCCTCGAAGATTCCGGGAAACTGGGAAGCGACCCCAGTCACGGGC